>JACEEZ010023651.1:297585-310085 GCA_016584305.1 Chionoecetes opilio | reverse complement strand
TGTGTGTGTGTGTGTTGTGTGTGGTGTGTTGTGTGTGTGTGGGTGTGTGTGGTGTGTGGTGTTGGGTGGGTGTGGGTGGGTGTGGGTGTGGGTGTGCGCGGGGTGCGCGGGTGTGCGCGGGTGTGCGCGGGTGTGCGCGGGTGTGCGCGGGTGTGCGCGGGTTTTTGCGCGGGTGTGCGCGGGTGTGTGTGTGTGTGGTGTGTGTGTGTGTGTTGTGTGTGTGTGTGGTGTGTGTTGTGTGTGTGTGTGTGTGTGTGTGTGTGTGGGGTGTGTGTGTGTGTGTGTGTGTGTGGGGTTTTGTGTGTGTTGTGTGTGTGTGTGTGTGTGTGTGTGTGTGTGGTGTGTGTGTGTGTGTTGGGGTGTGTGTGTGTGTGTGTGTGTGTGTGTGTGTGTGTGTGTGGGGTCAGTACATAGAGTCACGCAAATAGGTGAGAAAACAGGTAGATAAGGGGAAAAGTAAAGTAAGTGATTTTAACTTTTTATACTTCAAAATAACTTCTTCTTTTTTTTCCTAGTTTTTAGAAGGATATGTTTTCCTTTTTTTTTTGTCATTAAAAATCTTTGTATTGTAGAATTTGCATCTACTACTACTACTTTTTTTTTTCTTTCTTTTTCCCCCCTCATCACAAAAAAAACTGACCAAGGGCACAACAAAAATGGGTAACACAAAGCCCGCTAGTTGCCCCAAAAANGTGTGGGGTTGTTGTTTGGTGTGTGTGTGTTGTTTTTTGGGGTTTGTGGGGTTTGTGTGTGGTGTGTGTGTGGTGGTGTTGTGTGTGTGTGTGTGTGTGTTTTTTTTTAGCCAAGCATTTATCTCGTAACCCCATTTAAAACACACACACACACCACATGATACGTATACATCTCTCCTCTCCTCTCTCTCTCTCTCTTCTCTCTCTCTCTCTCTCTCTCTCTCCTCTCTCTCTCTCTGTTGTCCTAGTTACCCCCTTTCCACCCCCGCCTCTCTACCTACATAATGAATAACCCATCTCTCTCCTCTCTTACCTCTCCATCTATACCTATCTTCTCCTTTCCCCTCCTCCTCCTCCTCCTCCTTCACCACTACCACTCCTTCCTATTCTACTATTTCATACTCTCCTCCTCCTCCCATCTCCTTCCCTCTCCTCAGTTGTGGCTCCTTCTCCCTTCTTCTCCTCCTCCTCCCCTTTCTTACCTCAACTCCTCCAGTTGTGGCTCCTTCTCCCTTCTTCTCCTCCTCCTCCCCTTTCTTACCTCAACTCTTCAGTTGTGGTTTCCTCCTCCTCCTCCCCCTCCTCCTCCTTCCATCTTCCTCTCTCCTTCCCTCTCCTTCTCTGTCTCCATTCTTCGGCCAAACAATCACCTTCCCGAGTAACAGTTTTCCATGTCTCAAGCTTTTACTTCCCACCATAACCCTCTGTTCTGCCTCCCACGGGAAACTACCTACTTGCCACAACTCACCCCCCCCCCAAACACCCCACCCCACCCACCCCACCCCACCCTCCTCCTCCTCCTCCTCTCCTCCTCCTCCTCCATCCTCCATCCCTCTTCCTCCGTGGGTCACAGAGTATCTTTGTAGCTGCTTTAAGTTTACTCTGTTTCCCGTTTTTTGGGTTTCTTTTGGTTTCTCAAGTTTTGTTTTTGTTTTAATTTACTCATTTCCTGGTTTCGTGTGTGTGTGTGTGTGTGTGTGTGTGTGTGTGTGTGTGTGTGTGTGTGTGTGTGTGTGTGTGTGTGTGTGTGTGTGTGTGTGTGTGTGTGTGTGTGTGTGTGTCAGTACATAGTCACGCAAATAGGTGAGAAAAACAGGTAGATAAGGGAAAAGTAAAGTTATTTGAATTTTTACACTTAAAAATAACTCTTTTTTTTATCCTAGTTTATAGAAGGATATGTTTTTCTTTTCTTTTTTTTGTCATTAAAAATCTTTTGTATTGTAGAATTTGCATCTACTACTACTACTACTACTTTTTTTTTTCTTTCTTTTTCCCCCATCATCACAAAAAACTGACCAAGGGCACAACAAAAATGGGTAACACAAAGCCCGCTTAGTTGCCAGTCCCTATAAAGAAGACAGTAAGAGAATAAAATAAAAAAGAGGGGTGAGCCAATCTAGTTTGGGAGGTGTCTTGTTACTCTTCTTTTGAAAATATGTAAGTCATAGGAAAGTGGTAAAATAGAAACAGGAAGAAAGTTCCAGGGTTTACCAGTGAAAGGGATGAAAGAGTAAAGATACTGATTAACTCTTGCATTAGGAAGATGGACAGAATAGGGATGAGAATGAGTAGAAAGTCTTGTGCAGCGAGGCCGCGGGAGGGGGGGAGGCATGCAGTTAGCAAGTTCAGAAGAGCAGTGAGCATGAAAATAACGGTAGAAGAGAGCAAGAGAAGCAACATTGCGGCAGTGATTTAAAGATTGAAGACAGTCAGTCAGAGGAGAGGAGTTGATGAGACGAAAAGCTTTTGACTCACCCTGTTTAGGAGAGCTGTATGAGTGGATCCTCCCTAACATGGAGAGTGAAACTCTCAAACATGTGAGACATACTCCATACATGGGCGGATAAGGCCCCTGTAGAGAGCAAGCAATTGGGAGGGAGAAAAAAAAGGACGCAGACGCCACAGGACACCTAACTTCTTAGAAGCTGTTTTAGCAAGAGATGAGATGTGAGATTTCCAGTTCAGATTTTTAGTAAAGGATAGTCCTAGAATGTTCATTGTAGAAGAAGGAGACAGTTGAGTGTCATTGAAGAAGAGGGGATAGTTATCTGGTAGGTTTTGTCGAGTAGATAGGTGAAGAAATTGGGTTTTTGAGGCATTGAACAAAACAAGGTTTGCTTTGCCCCAATCAGAAATTATAGAAAGATCAGAAGATGGCACTCGGTGGCATCTCTCCGTGAATCACTTAGTTCCTGTTGAGTTGGACGTCTAATAAACGACGTTGAAAAATGCAGGGTAGAATCATCAGCGTAGGAGTGGATAGGGCTTTGAGTTAAGACTTAGAAGATCATTAATGAATAATAGAAAGAGAGTGGGTGATAGGACAGAACCCTGGGGAACACCACTATTGATAGATTTAGGAGAAGAACAATGTCCGTCTACAGTAGCTGCAATAGAACGGTTTGAAAGGAAACTTAAGATGAAGGTACAGAGAGAAGGATAGAAACCGAATGAGGGTAGTTTGGAAATTAAAGATTTGTGCCAGACTCTATCAAAAGTTTTTGATATGTCAAGGGCAACAGCAAAAGTTTCACCGAAACCCCTAAAGGAGGATGACCAAGATTCAGTTAGGAAAGCTAGAAGATCGCCAGTAGATCGCCCTTTACGGAAACCGTACTGACGATCAGATAGAAGATTGTGAGCAGATAGATGCTTAAGAATCTTCTTATTACTATAACTACTACTATAACTATTACTATAATTACTATACTATTAATATAACTACTATAACTATAACTACCTCTTCCACCACTGTATTATTACGAACTATTTACTCCTCTCATCACCACTACTACCAATACTACCACCACTCCCATCACCACTACTACCAATACTACCACCACCACCTCTACTACTACTACTACTACTACTACTACTACCACTACCACTACAACTACCACAACCACCCCCATAATCATACTAATAAAAACTTTCCTACTGTTGTAATATCCGTGTAGTTCCAGCCTTTTGTACATAAAATTCCAGGGGGGGAGAAGTTGGGGAAGTGGGGGTGTAATAAACCGAGGACTAGAAAGAGGGAGGAGGGGGCGCGCCATCCCCTTGGGGCTTGTGTGGGATTAAGGACGGTACTTGGAGTATGAAGGAAGAGGGCGGGGGAGGGGGGGGAGAGAGAAGGGGCTATTTTGGTAAGGGGGGAGGGATGGAGTAAAGAAAAGGAGGTGGTGGTAGTAGTAGTAGTAGTAGTAGTAGTAGTAGTAGTAGTAGTAGTAGTAAGTAGTAGTAGTAGTAGTAGTAGAAGTAGTAGTAATAGTAGTAATAGTAGTAGTAGTAGTAGTAGTAGTAGTGGTGGTAACGCAAGATTAGAGAAAAAGAGAAAAAGAGAAGAGAGAGAGAGAGAGAGAGAGAGAGAGAGAGAGAGAGGAGAAGAGAGAGAGAGAGAGGAGAGAGAGAGAGAGAGAGAGAGAGAGAGAGAGAGAAGGGAGGGAAGGACGGAGAGAGAGAGAGAGAGGAGGAGAGATGAGAATCAAAATACCACATAAAAAAATAAAAATAATAAAAATTAAAAAAATCTACAGAACTAAAAAAAAAAAAAAAAAAAAAAAAAACACTTGGGAAAAAAACCATTACACCCTATAAGTATAAATCCCACCAGACGAAACCATCACACTATGACAACCATTCCTATAATACTTACCATAGGAACCATACCATTATTACTTCCGCGTTGCTTGTAGATACAGAAAGAAAACCTAAAGAAGAAAACCAATACCCATTTTCTGTCGCTGTGATTGAAGGGGAAACTTGTACAATCTCATCGACAATTTGCTCAACAGATTCAATTCTTGCCTTTAAAGTGACAATTTTTTTCTCTTTCTCTCTGACTGTGTTGGTTGAAAGACAGATAGTGTATGTGTGAGAGAGAGAGAGAGAGAGAGAGAGAGAGAGAGAGAGAGAGAGAGAGAGAGAGAGAGAGAGAGAGAGAGAGAGAGAGAGAGAGAGAGAGAGAGAGAGAGAGAGAGAAAGCTAGTATATCTTGCGGCGAAGGACAGAACAAGAAGAGGAAGGAACATTAGACCTACCTACCCCTACCTACCTACCAACCAACCAACCAACCAACCAACAACCTAACCTACCTTCCTTCCTTCCTTCCTTCCTTCCTTCCTTCCTTCCTTCCTTCCTTCCTTCCTTCCTTCCGCTTCCTTCCTTCCTTCGCCTCTCAACTGCAGCTCGATCTAACTTTAATTAAATCCATCCATGGTTTTAGCCCCTTTCTCCCTCCCCCCTCCATCCATCCATCAATCTTTCCCTACTTCCTTCATTCCTACTCTACCTCCTTCCTACTACATCCTTCCTTCCTTCCTTCTATCCATCCCTCCTTCCTTCCTTCCTTCCTTCCTACTCTACCTTCTTCCTTCCCTCCTTCCTACTGTACCTCCTTTTTTCCTTCTCTACCTGCTTTCTTCCTTCCTTCCTTCTTGCGGCATCAATCTTTACGTTAAAGGAATTATCGATGAAGCGGAAACCAGAATGCTCGCTGCCTCCCCCTCCTCCTTACCTCCTTTTCTTCCTGCTCCTCCTCCTCCTTACCTCCTTTTCTTCCTGCTCCTCCTCCTCCTTACCTCCTCCTCCTCCTCCTCCTTCCCCCTCCTCCTCCTCCTTTTTGTTTTTCTCTTACTTGTCTTTCCCCCGTCTTGACTGACTGACTGACTGACTGACTGATTGATTGATTGATTGACTGAGGCACATTTTCTCAGTCAGAAGTGCATTGTGGGGGTTTTGAGAAGTGGTAGTGACAGTGGTAGTCATCGGT
This sequence comes from Chionoecetes opilio, assembly GCA_016584305.1. Taxonomy (NCBI): domain Eukaryota; kingdom Metazoa; phylum Arthropoda; class Malacostraca; order Decapoda; family Majidae; genus Chionoecetes; species Chionoecetes opilio. Next base: position 304,622 of record JACEEZ010023651.1, on the reverse strand, counting down.
CGATCTGGTGCAAGGAGGAATACATAGGAATAACAGACACCAGGAGACCTATTGGTCCATAACGAGGGTATCTGTTGTACTACATACTACTAACTATCAACTACATGTAAAAGGACAGTTGGAAAATGATACCATGTCCCTAAAGAAGATAGGAACATGGAAGTTTCTTAGTGAAGAATGATAGGAGGAGGAGGAGGAGGAGGAGGAAGAGGAGGAGGAGGAGGAGGAGGAGGAGGAGGAGGAGGAGGAAGGGAAGAGAACAGGTAAGTGAGGGATAGTTTGTGTGTGGCGTGGGAGTGTATTGAAGTCGGGAGGAGGAACACATAGGAATACATAGGAAGAACAGATACCAAGAAGCTTTTTGGTCTATAACGAGGGTATCTGCCGAACTACATACTACTAACAAACAAACTACATATGAGACAACAGTTGGAAAAAGGATACCTTTTTCCAACTGTTGCAACAAGAGAGAGAGAGAGAAACAGGGTTGCCATTCTACTTTTACCAATAGCACCAAGTCAGGCTGCAGATAAGTACCAGATCAACACAAAACCTACCAAAACTTACGAAATTCAACGAAATTTTACGAAATTTGTTTTCTTTTCATTTCCACGACTCTATTAAAAGTTTCACGTTCTTTTTATAAGAAAGAAAAGAAGTTATGCAACACTAACTAAAAACAAGATCAAGTCAAATTTCGCATTATTGATGAAAACTACAACCGTAGATAACACTAAAGTCCCCAGGACAACTTTTTTCTATTTACATACGTCTGGTGGCGTTAATACTTAGATGTCTAGATTTACGATTTCAGGAAAGTTAGAAGGGCTATCTGGAGAGTCTGTCATTTTGTGTCTTCATCTGTGTCATAGTATGGCTATTAATGAACAAATTACAAAAATATCATCCGAGTGGCGACCTACCCTAAGATCGCCAGCTAGTGTTTATGTTCTGAGTGTCCTTCCGCCGTTGTCATCGTCCAAAGAAAAAAAAACGATTAGTGAAATTTGAAACCGTATATACTTGCAGCTACAAAGCATAAAACAACGCTGAAACAGGGTAGATTATACAGTCATGATATAAACTACTGTGTATCATCTTCAGTGGCGCATAAAAATCAGTAGTGATGCTATAATTCGTAATATATGGCGCCTGGCGACATTAGTGCACCGTGACGTGACGTGACGTGTTATCTACGGCAGTGTTCTTCAAACTTTTTTCATCGCGACCCTGTTTGATTTTATGCATTACATTCACGACCCTGTGTTACAACTGTTGCTGCTTTCTCTCTTCGTTGTGATTTTTTTTACAATTACATACATACATACATACATACATACATACATACATACATATGCATATAAATGTGCATATATATATACGGTATACATACATACATCTATGGATATAAAATAATTGCATATGTTTGAGTTTGCCAATGTAAATTTTATCTATTAATTTAATAGTAGTTGAAAAAAATGTAGAAGTACTGTGTCAATTGTAACTATGTAAGTAGAAAAAAATAGTATTGCTTAATTGGCAAGTGGAGATTATGCAGAAGTTCTGCCTTCTCCTCCCATCGGCACTCTCTCTCTCTCTCTCTCTCTCTCTCTCTCTCTCTCTCTCTCTTCTCTCCTCTCTCTCTCTCTCTCTCTCTCTCTCTCTCTCTCTCTCATATATTAATGCATTTCACATATTATTTATATTATTATCTGTTTACGACTTGGCGACCCACAGAGTAAAACCTTGAGACCCAGTATTGGGTCGCGACCCGTACTTTGAAGAACCCTGCCTGATCTACGATACTGCAGTAAGAACACTTGAATTAGCACGCACTATTTCACATCACTTACAGTGCACTTAGGATAACACTTCACTCGTAATCATTCCACCGTGAGAGACTGAAACAGACTGACTTGAGACGTGACGAAAACCTCCCTCCCTCCGCATCACATACGTGTCCTAAACGTGTCCCTCCCTCGGACCCTCCGTATCACACACGTGTATCCTATACTCGAGTCTTTTGCGACGTAGCCACTCCATTAGGAAATTATCTCCTTACTGATGTAGTACATGAGCTCCTTATAGAATAGTACCAGAAATTCAGCAATTTCCTGAAAGTCGTACCAAATGTACTTGGCGCACCCAAAAGTACTACCAGATTTGGCAACACTGGAGAGAGAGAGAGAGAGAGAGAGAGAGAGAGAGAGAGAGAGAGAGAGAGAGAGAGAGAGAGAGAGAGAGAGAGAGAGAGAGAGAAGAGAGAGAGAGAGAGAGAGAGAGAGCGCGAGAAGAGAGAGAGAGAGAGAGAGAGAGAGAGAGGGGGGGGGGAAGAGAGATCGCCATTATCTCGTGTTGACCAATAAAATTGCAGCAATCAGTCAGCCTAGCCAATGAGCGGTCTCTCACATCTTCACTACACTGGTTCCAACTTCCAATCTCAAAAAATCTGGTCCATAGAGGCTATTTACCTCCAAACATTAATATTGCGGACCTGCCTGTTTTGAAGTCACACAGAAGGTAATACTATCTGAGATGTCAGATTTGAAGTGTAATCAGATTATCGAGATGGCTGTGGTGCCTCGCACGCGACGCCTGCACGCCGAACCCTCCACCCCCGCCGCACGCAAACCCCAAGACCCTACCTTCTCCCCCGCAGTACCGACCCCCCTCCCCCATACAGCATCACCTGCCCACCTGGCCATAGAACCGTCTGCCCCCCCACCTTTATTACCGCCCCCAGCAGCGGCCCCCCTCCCCCGTACAGCAGCGTGTGCCCCCCTGGCCACGATACCATCTGTCCTCCCAGCTACCCTGCCCCCCCTCCATCCTATAGCGAGGCCTGCCCTTCCAGACACACCACCCTTCCATCCTCCCCCTGCAGATCCTCCCGCCTCGAGGCACGCCCCCCTTACCCTCCTTGACGTCGCCAACTCTCTCTTCCAAACCAGTGATCAGCCTCCTCCTCACAGGGGGTTGCAACCTCCCCAATATCACACCTTAACGCCGCCCAACCTCACACCCAAAATAACACCCAACCCTCTACCTCAACCCAAGTACAACCCGCGGCCAGCCTCCGGTGACCGCGTACAGCAATGCCTGCAGGCCCGCCCACTACAACGCCCACCGCTACGTCCACAACCAGACCGAATTTCCCTCCTTAGGTGCTGCCCCCCGTCCCGCCCCCCGTCAAGTACATCATCCCATTCAAAGTAACGCCCCCCTCCCGCCCACAACCCACCCCCTATCTTGCCTACAACCCTGCCCTCACGAACCGCCGCCAACGGCATCCTCGCGCCCACAACACGCCCAACACAGCCCGCCACAACGCCCAACCTTCCGCCGACCCTGAGCTGCCTTGAGCACAACACTGTATGACTTTGATGACTTTGATGACTTTTATCTTTTTAACCCTGCATCATATGACACATCTGCTTTTATTCTGCTTTTATTCTAAGGAATCGTAGTAAACTACTTGCTGTTTCGCGTAAATTGTTTGTATATTGAGTAGATTGCAAGGAAGCTTTGGCAAATTTGTAACTTCTTAAATGAATATGATTAACTGTATATATTTGTATAGCATATTTCTAATCTGAACAAAATTTAAACTCAACTTGTTATAGTCACCCTCTGTCACGTCATTATTTGTGGCTGATTGCGTTACGAAATATTTCATTATAATCTGTGAATATTTCAGACGTCGACCTTCCTGTGCTGGTAAAAGAAAGTGGAAGTTTATCGTTGCAACAAAAGTGTGTCCCTGTAATCATGTTTTTGTTAATAATAAACTATTCAAAGAAATATCCTGTTCTATAAATTTGCCCTTTTCACTTCGATTAAAGTAATACATCATCTTATTGAGCTTCTGTAATAACTAAGATCATGAAAGAAAAAATAGAGAATGAAGGAATATACGGAAAAGATAAATATATTAGAGAGAGAGAAAGAGAGGGAGAGAGAGAGAGAGAGATACATACAGGGATAGTCAAATTTGAAAAACGTGCAACTTTTCAGGAACTACCACGTGTATGTCTCACGACCTCTCGCAGCTTCCTTATTTTCTCATGTTTTCGTCCTCTCTCTCTCTCTCTCTCTCTCTCTCTCTCTCTCTCTCTCTCTCTCTCTCTCTCTCTCTCTCTCTCTCTCTCTCTCTCTCTCTCTCTTTCTCTCTCTCTCTTATTCAAGCAGCCTTTAATCCGTGGCTTGGAGAAGGAGGAGGAGGAGAGGAGGAATACAAAGGAATACAAAGGAAACACAAACAGCAACAGACCGATAGGTCCTTACAAGGCTGTTTGCTTTAACTACACTACACTAACTAGATAATAAGAGAGAAAGGATAGGAGGAGGAGGAGGAGGAGGAGGAGGAGGAAGATGAGGAGGAGGGGGAGGAAGACGAGGAGGAGGAGGAGGAGGAGGAGGAGGAGGAGGAAGGAGGTGACCCAATTAACCTAGGCATAATTGTATAAAAAAAAAAAAAAAAAAAAAAACATGAATACCTAAAAAGAGAACTTCAACCTCCTTCTTTTTAGTTAGTTCCCTTCAAGTCTCGTGTGCGTTGAGGACCTTGAGGCGTCTGTCCCCCTCCCCTCCCCCCCTCTTGCCCCCCCTCCATGTCGGTGCCACTCAACAGGTTGCAAACGTGTCTTCTTCCTCCTCTTCTTCCTCCTCCTCTTCCTCTTCCTCCTCCTCCTCCTCCTCCTCCTCGAGTGCTCGCAGTCAGCCAATCACGCGTCACCAAAGGCCATTGATTTGTTTACATTGCGGCATACGGCTCAGGGGCTCTTGGTGATTAGTGTGTGTGTGTGTGTGTGTGTGTGTGTGTGTGTGTGTGTGTGTGTGTGTGTGTGTGTGTGTGTGTGTGTGTGTGTGTGTTACGTGCCGCTGAGACGTGATATAGAAGGTGAAGTGACCAGAGGAGATGAGAGAAGGACAGGGAAAAGAAAGAGGGAAAGAGAAAAGGAAAGAGAAAGGAGTATAGATGAGAAGAGGAATTGAATGAGAGGTGGTAATGAAGAGATGTGGTAATGAGTATATAGGAAATGGAAGGAAATTAAAAGAAGGGAAAGTAGAGGAGATGCAGAAAGGGAAGAGATATAATGGAATGAAAATAAAGGAAGGAAATGAAGGGAAAAAAGAGGAAAAGAATAGAAAAGGGAAGAGATATGAGGAAATAAAAATATAGAAAATTGAAGGAAAGGAAAGGAAAGGAAAGAAAAGTAGAAGAGATGCAGAAAGGGAAGAGATGTAAGGGAATGAAAATAAAGGAAACAGAAGGAAAGGAAAGAAGAGGAAAGGAAGTGAAAAGGGAAGAGATGTTAGGAAATGAAAATATAGGAAATTGAAGGGAAGGAAAGGAAAAAAGGAAAATATTAGAAAAAGGAAGAGATGTGAGGTAATGAAAATAAAGAAAATGTAAGGAGAGTATAGGAGAGGAGAGGAAAGGGATGATATGATAGAGGAAAATTATATTGAATGAGATAAGACGCGAGAAGAGAGGCGAATACAAGGGAATACAAATGAAAACAAGCAAATAGCAACAAACCTTCAGCTTCAAAGAGACTACGCGCAAGAACTACAAACACCACAAAAAGCTAATCTTCAAGAAAGCAAACAGCAGAAGAGCAAAGAAAAGCAGCGATAAAGAGGAAGGAAAAAGAACATAAGAACATATAAGAACAAGAAAGACAGGAAAAGACAGGAAAAAGAGGACAGGGAAGGAGAAGAGGAGTAGGAGGGATAATAAAAAAAAACACAAAGGAAGGAAAGAAAAAAAACCCTGAGGGGAAGAGACGAAAAAGTGGATGAAAAGAAACAGAGAAAACAAAAGACGTAAATGGAGAAGAAAGAGTAAAGGTGAGGAGAGGAAGAGAGGAGAGGAGAGAGGGTGTACAGCAAAAAGATAAAGAGGGAACAAAGGAAAAGGAGGATGGGAATAAAGAGTCAGGGGAAAAACAGAAATTGCAAGACCAAGAAAGAAAATTAGAGGAGGAGGAGGAGGTAGAGGAAGAAGAAGAGGAAGAGGAGTAGGAGGAGGAGGAGGAGTAGGAGGAGTAGGATGGAGGAGGAGGAGGAGGAGGAGGAGTAGGAGGAAAGGAGGAGGAGGAGGGGAGGAGGAGGAGGAGGGAGGAGGAGGAGGAGGAGGAGGAGGAGGAGGAGGAGGAGGAGAATAGTTGCAGGAAGGGGAAAATAAATATTAGGATGGCGTTCCCTGGCGGGTGTTGTGTGTTGGTCTCGTTTTCTTTATACCCTCAAGTGTCGTTTTTCTTTCCACCCCTGACTTGCTCATTCCCGGAACTGCCTTGCCCTGGGGACACACACAAGGAGGAGGAGGAGGAGGAGGAGGAGGAGGAGGAGGAGGAGAGGAAGGAGGAGGAGGAGGAGGAGGAGGAGGAGTATTAAAACTAATAAGCATAAGTTCGTTCCTCGATGAAATTAAAAGAATTAATAATTTTATAACTTTAAAAACAATACTGTAGTAGAAAGTGTCATAACAGTGCCCGGGTGTCATGAGTGCCAGGGTGTCATGGGTGCCAGGGTGTCATGAGTGCCAGGGTGTCATGAGTGCCAGGGTTGGTCATGGTGCCAGGGTGTCATGAGTGCCAGGGTGTCATGAGTGCCAGGGTGTTGCATGAGTGCCAGGGTGTCATGAGTGCAGGGTGTGGCCATGAGTGCCATGGGTGTCATGAGTGCCAGGGTGTCATGAGGGGGGTTTGCCAGGGTGTCATGAGTGCCAGGGTGTCATGGGTGCCAGGGTGTCATGAGTGCCAGGGTGTCATGAGTGCCAGGGTGTCATGAGGTGCCAGGTGTCATGAGTGCCAGGGTGTCATGAGTGCCAGGGTGTCATGGGTGCCAGGGTGTTGGGCAGGGTGTCATGAGTGCCAGGGTGTCATGAGTGCCAGGTGTCATGAGTGCCAGGGTGTCAGAGTGCCAGGGTGTCATGAGGTGCCAGGGTGTCATGAGTGCCAGGGTGTCATGAGTGCCAGGGTGTCATGAGGGTGCCAGGGTGTCATGAGTGCCAGGGTGTCATGAGGGGGCCA
>JACEEZ010023651.1:275085-285085 GCA_016584305.1 Chionoecetes opilio | reverse complement strand
TGTCCCTGCGCGTATTGCCTCCCAAGACGCAGGTGACCACATCCCAGTCTAGAATCCCACCTCTGATGTCCCTACGCGTATTGCCTCCCAAACGCTGCAGGCGACCACATCCCAGTCTGGAATCCCACCTCTGATGTCCCTGACGCGTATTGCCTCCCAAGACGCTGCAGGCGACCACATCCCAGTCTGGAATCCCACCTCTGATGTCCCTGCGCGTATTGCCTCCCAAGACGCAGGCGACCACATCCCGGTCTGGAATCCCACCTTTGTGTCCCAGCCGTATTGCTCCCCCAAACGGCACCAATCCAGTCAAGATCCCTTGATTCCTCGCTATGCTCAACAGACATCATCTGGAATCCACCTTGATGTCCCGCGTATGCCTCCAACAGCACCATCCATGAATCCACTTGATGTCCAGGCGTATTGCTCCCAAAAAGGCGCCACTCAGTCAGAATCCACCTTGATGTCTGCGCGTTTGCTCCCAAGACCAGCGACACATCCGGTCTGGAATCCGCCTTACTGTCGATGAGTGTCTCCCCACTCTCCCTCTATTATTCAAGCCGTCTTCTAATATGTGTCAGCTACTTGTCGCTTGTCGGTCACTTTCAGTTTGAAGCTTATTGAATTTCTGTTTTAAGGATGGAAGTTACGTTCGCTAGTTTCTATTCGCTGGGAACTTTACTGTGATTAAAATATACTAAATAAGACGAATAGTGGTTTATCAATTTTTTTCTTCTTCTTTCCGTATTCTTGGGGAATCTATCTTAAGATCTATGTTTTCAAGAAAGTTCTCTCTCTCTCTCTCTCTCTCTCTCTCTCTCTCTCTCTCTCTCTCTCTCTCTCTCTCTCTCTCTCTCTCTCTCTCTCTCTCTCTCTCTCTCTCAACTTTCCAGCAAGAGGTAATGGACTTCAGACTTCCCACTTCCTCTTCCTCCTCCTGGTCCTCTTCTTCGCCACAACAGATGGTAAGACAAAAACTTCTCCTCTTTACTTCCTTTACATAGCTAGAAGGACCTCAGATACTTGCTTTAGAGACCTGTTGTGTTCCTTTCATTGTGTGTGTGTCTGTCTGTCTGTCTGTCTGTCTGTCTGTCTGTCTGTCTGTCTGTCTGTCTCGTGTTATTTATCCTGGTTCATCACGTCACTGCCTTGATTTCTTAGTTTTCTTGAGTAACTGTCTTGATTTGATGTGATTCCCAGGGATGTTAAGTTTTATGATGTGGTTTGCGGGACTGGTTGTGTGTGTGTGTGTGTGTGTGTGTGTGTGTGTGTGTGTGTGTGTGTGTGTGTGTGTGTGTGTGTGTGTGTGTGTGTGTGGGTGTGTGTGTGTGTGTGTCTACTTTCATGTCTGTCTGTCTATCTATTTGTATAATTATATCTACCTACCATCTTCCATCTCAAATTAGATGAGATATGTAAATAGTCAAAAGCATGACAAAAAACATACGATAATTACATGATTAATAATACAATAATATACAAAACAAGCCAATAACACACACACAACACACACACAACAGAAAAGAACACAGAAATGCCAGCAGAGGGAGAAGAGAAGGGAAAGGGAAGAAATGAGCGGGGGGTGAGGGAAGAAGAAATGGAGGAGCGGGGAAGGGAGGGAAGGAAGGAGGAAGGAAGGAGGAGGGAGGGAGGGAGTGAGTGAAGAAGAAAGGGAAGGAAGGAAGGAAGGGAGGGAGGGAGGGTTGTGCAGGAAGAGGCAACCAGGAGGAAGGGAGAATTAAAGACGCCACAAAACAGCCCAAAAGACGCCACAAAACAGCCCAAATTGAGCGTGAAGGCAATGGTGAACCGCCGGCCGCTCTGGATTGCCTAATTACATTGGCTTGGTTAGTGGGCGTACGGAAGCATATTGCCGTTTTCTGGAATAGTATGTGGTATGAGGATGTCTCTAACCAATCACCGTTGTCCAAGCTCGTGACGTCACATGGGGGTGGGACTTAAGTGATCGCGGGGTTATAACCTGTGTTTTATTTAACATTATTTATAAAGTCTAGGCTAGGTTAAGTTAAATTTTACAATTGAATAGGTCTAATCTTAAATAAAACGTACAGATTGTAGCCCAGTGATCACGTAGGCTCCACCCCCAATGTGACGTCACGGGCATGGACAACGGTGATTGGCTTGACATCCCCACACCACGTACTATTCCAGAGATCGGAAATATGCGGGCGGGCGGGCGGGGTGTGTTGGATGGGCGTAGTAGGCGGAAGGGGGTGTTCCTGCCAGCTTGCACCCCGAGAGCTGACGCAAATATTGAGGACACTGAGACTTTCCTTATGACAACACACATTTGGGGGATGAGTGGAATGATGCAATGTGTAGTTAATGATGCATGACATGTATAGTGACCACCAGACTAACATGATGACGGCAGGTTATATGACTTAACATAAGAACATAAGAAAATAAGGAAGCTACAAGAGGCCGCGAGACCTACACGTGGTAGTTCCTGAGTTAAGAAGAGTTAATTATAAGCTGGAAGGTTATAAGAGTTCCATCGTTAACCATCTCCGCTAACGACCGCAATAAACCAGGCATAATGAAGAACAAAAAAGTTACAGAGGCAGAATGGAAAGTACCAAGGAAATATTAGTACGTATAGTAGACTGGTGGTGGTTGGGGAGGGTTGGGGCAGGTCAGGTGTTGGGGGGTTGGGGAAGGTTAGAGGGGGTTAGTGGGGGCTATTATCCCCCCCCTTACAAGCACTGCGCCTTAGTACACCTGGGTCTACCTGCGAACACCTCTATGGGTCGTTACCTCAAATAGGGGAGCGTAGGTACAGGTGAAAGTGACACGAAGTAGGGCAGGTTACAGGTAGGAATTTTTTTTAAGTTTTTCGAGGGGAATGAGTGGTCGTTGGTGGGTATTATGTGGTTATGTGGTGTTTTAAGGTAATGTTCGGGTGATTCAGGCAATGGTGGGTAATAGAGAGGAGGAGAGAGAGATTAGAAAGGTAGGTATGGGTGGGAAGGAGGAATGGAAAGGACGTAGCTATAAGGGAGAAATGTGAGAGAGAGATTAGCAAGGTCTGGGACGGAAGGAGGGAATGGAAAGGGAGTATCTGTAAGGGAGAAAAGTGAGATATTAGAAAGGCATGGAACGGAAGGAGAAATGGAAAGGGAGTACTAGGTATAAAGGAGAAAAGGGAGAGATTAAAAACGTAGATATGGGAGGGAAGGAGGAATGGAAAGGGAGTATCTATAAGGGAGAAAAGTGAGATATTAGAAAGGCATGGAACGGAAGGAGAAATGGAAAGGGAGTACTAGGTATAAAGGAGAAAAGGGAGAGATTAGAAAGGTAGATATGGGAGGGAAGGAGGAATGGAAAGGGAGTATCTGTAAGGGAGAAAAGTGAGATATTAGAAAGGCATGGAACGGAAGGAGAAATGGAAAGGGAGTACTAGGTATAAAGGAGAAAAGTGAGAGATTAGAAACGTATGGGATAGAAGGAGGAATGAAAAAGAAGTATAAGGGAGAAAATTTAAAGTTGCCTCTACAAGATTTTGACGAATTCGAAATAAGGAATTAAATGAAATAGCTTATAAGTTAGAAATGTATTAGCACAGAGAACATGAAAGAAACTTGTGCAAGGAAGATAGGAAATAGTTCAAGAAAATAAAGGACGGTAATGAAAATATAGGAAAAGAAAGTGAAATACATGAAGATATCGCAACCAACCATAATAAAAAGTCATTTAATACCAGGCAAAGAAAAGATATTTGGACAAACTAAAAAAGAAAGAAAAAATATACTAGACAAACACTCAATACAGATCAAGAATTAGTTGAGAGAGAGAGAGAGAGAGAGAGAGAGAGAGAGAGAGAGAGAGAGAGAGAGAGAGAGAAGAGAGATTGATATATTTATTTGGCCATGTAGTTTTGTACATATGAACATATTACATATAGTGATAAAGCCAGGTCCAATAAGCCGAGAGAGAGAGAGAGAGAGAGAGAGAGAGAGAGAGAGAGAGAGAGAGAGAGAGAGAGAGAGAGAGAGAGAGAGAGAGAGAGAGAGAGAGAGAGTGGTTCAAACAAGCTCAAACAAGTCTCTTGGTATAATACAGTGTATGTACCCCCCCCCCAACGCACCTTTCTCCCCACCTCCATCTCTCCTTAGTTCTACCCCTTCATAAACTCACCTTCCCTTCCCCTCCTTCCCTTTGCCCCTCAGCTAACAACTACAGTGCATCATGGGAATTACCGAGCCTAGAGTCTGCTCCCCCCCGCCCCCCTCTTCCCTTCCCCCCCTCCCCCCCAGTGCCGCCCCCCTGAACAATTTACTCTGATTAGGTGGCCGGGTAGCTCAGCAGAAAAAAAACATCAAAAATTTGGAGAGGCAATAACAGTGTTCAGATTTAATAGGACATTTCAAGGCCTTTTGGAAGTTTGGGGCCGTGTGGTAGTGACGGTAATTGTGCGGAAGGCAGTGGTGGTGGTGGTGGTGGTAGTAGTAGAAGTTGTAGTAGTAGTGGTGGTGGTGGTGGTAGTAGTAATGGTGGTGGTGGTGGTGGTGAAGGGGGTGGTGGTAGTGAAAGGGGTTATGATGGAGTGGGAGGAGGAAAAAAAGTAGTAGTAGTGATGGTAGTATAGTAGTAGAAGTAGTAGTAGTAGTAGTAGTAGTAGTAGTAGTAGTAGTAGTAGTAGTAGTAGTGGTGGTGGTGGTAGTAGTAATGGTGGTGGTGGTGGTGAAGGGGGTGGTGGTAGTGAAAGGGGTTATGATGGAATGGGAGGAGGAAAAGAAGTAGTAGTAGTGATGGTAGTATAGTAGTTGAAGTAATAGTAGTAGTAGTAGTAGTAATAGTAGTAGTAGTAGTAGTAGCAATAGTAGTAGTGGTAGAAGCAGTAGTAGTAGTAGTAGTAGTAGTAGTAGTAGTAGTAGTAGTAGTAGTAGTGATGGTAATGTTGAAGTAGTAGTAACAGTAGTAGTAGTAATAGTAGTGTAATAGACTAATAGTAGTATAGTAGTAGTGACGTTAGTGTAGAAGTTGTAGTAGTTAGTAGTAGTTAGTAGTAGTAGTCATATAAGTAGTAGTAGTAGTGATAGAAGTAGTAGTAGTAGTTTGGGGAGGCGGTGGCCAAGTGGTTAGCGTCTTGGAGTGCTGAACTCAATGTCCCGAGTTCGAATCCTGCCGGGGGCAACTCTTTCAAGAGCCTGGTAGGGGAGCAGAAGGTCCCGAGTTCAAGTCTCACCAAGGAGCAACTGTCAAAGCCATCGTCGAGTGACCGAAGCATGCAGCGTATACCTGTCTGCCGATTGCGAGTGTGGCGATGGACTCTAGGGGCTGCATGCGCCTAAACTGAAGATCAAGAACATCATAGAAAATGGGATCTTCACCTGAGACCACAGGTGTCACTATAAAAATCCAGCCTGCGCCACCAACGGGCGAGTTCGACCAACATCAAGACTCTCCATATGCCTACAGGCGCTATAGGCTACAAAAAAAAAACTTTCCTCTTCCTTTCTCATTTCCCTCTCATTCTTATATCCTCTCTTCCTCATTTCCCTCTCATTCTTATATCCTCTCTTCCTCATTTTTACTTTTCCTACACTCATCATTTCCTTCTCTCTCCCTCTCCCATTTCCCTTTCATTCCTGTTCTATAAATGAATCTAAACAAAATTGGCAAAAAAAAAAAAATTACACATTCAAATTGGGAAGTCATAAAATACATATAAATACAGCATTTCAAAGTATCCGTACTCGTACTGGACTCGTTGCTACTAAAGGTCAAAGCAAGGTCGGGTCAAAGTACTGGTATTCCGTATCCGAATATACACAGATACTATACGTGATTGGATCATGTTTGTGTTGGAAAAAATAATGCATTGGGATCATCTGATTAATAGGAATTGTCTGATTGTTGGAGAGAGAGAGAGAGAGAGAGAGAGAGAGAGAGAGAGAGAGAGAGAGAGAGAGAGAGAGAGAGAGAGAGAGAGAGAGAGAGAGAGAGAGAGAGAGAGAGAGAGAGAGAGAGAGAGAGAGAGAGAGAGAGAGAGAGAGAGAGAGAGAGAGAGAAAAAAAAAAAAGACAGACAGACAGACAGACAGAGAGAGATAGATAGATGGGTAGAGAAAAAGAGTATTGTCAAAATGTTTCAAAATTCTCTCTCTCTCCTCCCATCCCTACCTTTCCTAAGCTCCCTCTCCCCCTACAACATCCCTCCCATCACCCCCTTCCCCCCTCCCCATACATCCTCCTGGCCTACATTTCCCATCAGTGCAATCCTCTTTGTGCAATAATAATCCCCTTGCCCCTCCCTATGTAATCCCTCCCCCTTTCAACACGTTTAGACACGCTCACACACCCAACACCCAATCCGGGTTTCTAGTGTTCCTGTAACCTTTGTTTTGTTTTGAAGGTGAATAGACTAGGTTGTAAGCTGTGGTTAGTTGTTGTTAGGTGTAAGGTTGTGTTAGGTTGTTAGTTAGGTTGTGGTTAGTTGTTGTTAGGTGTAAGGTTGTGTTAGGTTGTTAGTTAGGTTGTGGTTAGTTGTTGTTAGGTGTAAGGTTGTGTTAGGTTGTTAGTTAGGTTAGTTGTTGTTAGGTGTAAGGTTGTGTTAGGTTGTTAGTTAGGTTGTGGTTAGTTGTTGTTAGGTGTAAGGCTGTGTTAGGTTGTTAGTTAGGTTGTGGTTTAGTTGTTGTAGGTGTAAGGTTTGTTAGGTGTTAGTTAGGTTGTGGTTAGTTGTTGTTAGGTGTAAGGTTGTGTTAGGTTGTTAGTTAGGTTGTGGTTAGTTGTTGTTAGGTGTAAGGTGGTGTTAGGTTGTTAGTTAGGTTGTGGTTACTGGGAGGTGATGAGAAGAATGTATGGGTGGTAGTTATTATGAGTTGAATATAAGTAATGGTTGTGTATATACCTAGTTGATTTTTGTTCTTCATATTTTTTTCAGGTGAGCTATGGAAGGAGGGTTGTAAATAAAAGGAAAAGGAGGGAATAAGAAAAATAATGAGGAAATAAAAATATGAAGAGGGAATATTTTTTTTGTGAGGAGTGGGGGATTGTAAATGATGACGTAATAATAACAGTTGTTTTCTTGTTTATTTGTATATTATTATTATTATTATTAAACATTGATTCTGTTACGGTTATCCAATTCTATCTTAATCAATGTCTCTTTTTTCTTGTTTTTCGATGCCTTGTCTCCGTCTAGCCTAGCTAGACGGAGATTTTAATCTAGATCTTTTAAAGTCGGACCAAAATAGGTCTGTATCTGAACTAATTAATATAAGTAATTCAAAGCATTTCTTTAACATAATTACAAAACCAACAAGAGTTACCAGTTCCACTGCAACTATTATTGATCCCCATTTGGTCTAACAACATTAGGCGTAATATTTTAAAAAGGAATTATTTATGACACTACGTCTGATCATTTTCCTGTATTTTCGATATTTCTATCTGAAGACTCAACAAACGATAGTGATCAGTAAATTCAATATTTCTTTTAGGAATTACTCTACTGAACAGATGGATGTCTTAGAAAATGTTTAATTAATACTAATTGGGACTTAGTTTTTGCTTCAAAAACTCAAATGTATGTTACAGTAATTTTCTAACTATTTTTCTGCCTGTTTCAACAATCATTTCCCATTAATAACTAAAAAATGTAACTCCAAACATGTACGTAAACCATATATAACCCAGATATAGTTAACATGATTAAAGAAAAAATAGGGTCCAAAGGAAATATGAAAAAACATCCCATTACGTATGGGGCAGTGTATCGCAGACTCCGCAACCAGGTAACTAGCAGAATAAACGCTGCACGAGCTACCTACTATCAAAATAAATTGTATGAAAATTCAGGCCAATCAAAAACACTTGGGAAAAGTAATAAATGAAGTTTTAAAACCGAAAAAAGAAATCAAGCTTAGTGATATGTTCTTATTGAATGACCGTGAAATTACTGATCCTTGTGAAATAGCAAACAACTTCAATAATTATTTTGTGAGTATAGGAAGTAAACTAGCGGAGGATAGACAACAACAGTCAGATTTTCACGAATACTTACAAAATAGACAGATAGAAACATTTGCAATTACCCCTGTTACAGAAAATGAAATTTTAGAAGTTATTAATACTTCATGACTCTTCACCGGGCTGTGACGGGGTACCTATGAAATTGATTAAGGAAATCGCAACTCTGTTATCTCCCATTTTTCTGCATGTAATTAATTCGTCTTTTTCAAGTGGTATATTTCCAGATGCAATGAAAGTTGCAAGAGTTACCCCAATATATAAGGCTGGAGATAGAAGAGAACTTAAGAACCACAGACCAATTTCAGTACTGAACTCATTTAGTAAAATTACTGAAAAATTAATGTGCATAAGAATATATAACTTTTGTCAAACCCGCAATATATTAACAGAAGCGCAGCATGGATTCAGACAGGGCAGATCCACAGAAACAGCACTTATCTCATTCACTAACGATACCTTGACATCTTTTGACAAAAGAAATTATACTGTAACAACATTTTTAGACTTATCCAAGGCTTTTGACACAGTGGATCACCATATCCTATTAAACAAATTAGAGCATTACGGCATCAGAGGAACAACGAACAGATGGTTTAATTCATATCTAAGTAATCGTAAGCAGTATGTCCAGTACAACAACATGTCTTCATCTACTCTAAACATTTCTTCTGCTGTGCCTCAAGGATCCATATTGGGACCCTTGCTTTTCCTTTTATATATTAACGACATTATAAATTCTAGCACATCATTAAAATTCATTTTATTTGCAGACGATTGCACATTATATAAAAGCCACCCAGACTTACGCGTCTTGATGTCAACAGTCAATGAAGAATTAAATAATGTACACAAATGGATAAAAAGTAATAAATTAACACTCAATTCTGAAAAATCTAATTACATGATTTTTCACAGAAATAAAACAAAACCACCTAATTTGAGTAAATTAAGAATTAATAACATGGAAATAAAAGAAGTTCTAAGTACAAAATTCCTAGGAGTAACTATTGATAATAAAATATCTTGGAATGTGCACATAAAGAACGTAATTAATAAAGTAAATAAAATGAGTGGCATCTTGCAGCTCACACGTCACCAACTTAACAGGGAGGCACTGCGACATGTCTACCACACTCTAGTTTACCCCAACATTATATAGTGTAACGCAGTTTGGGCCAGTGTGCCACCTTCTAATATAAAATCACTCATTATTTCACAAAAAAAGAGTAATTAGAACAATTACAGGAAAAAGAAGATATGAACACACTAACAATCTGTTTTTAAATGCCAAATTACTAAAGATAAATGAAATAAATATATATTTTTGTGCTCTTTTTGTCTATAAATGTTTGCATAATTTGATAGAAAATACTTTTTTTCGGATTCGCATTAATGAAAGATACAGACTAAGAGGTGTTGATGTTTTAGAGGTTCCAACGGTACCTTCAAACCAATCACAAACATGTATCGTGTATCACGGCGCGAAAATATGGAATGAATTACCGTTGGACTTAAAAACAAAACCTACCTTGACTAGTTTTAAACATTGTCTTAAAAAGTTCCTCTTATTGCAATACCAGCAACAGTAATCAGACATTATTTGTGTATATATGTGTATAAGTATATTCATGTGTATGTGTATATAGGAATCTGTATGAATATGTATGTTATTTATGTGTACTTTGTACTCGTATGTGTATGTTTATGTATGCGTATTTGCTCGTATGTGTGTGTATGCGTATTTACTCGTATGTGTGTGTATGTATGTGTGCATATTTACTCGTATGTATATGTATGTGTATTCGCTCGTATGTGTATGTGTGTGTATTTGCTCATATGTGTATGTGTGTGTGTGTATTTGCTCGTATGTGTAATTGTGTATGTGTGTGTATTTACTCATGTGTATGTGTGCGTATTTGTTCCTATGTGTTTGTGTATGTATACGTATTTAGTCGTATGTGTATTTGTATGTGTTTAATTAATTAGATATCTTCAAGTGTGTA
>JACEEZ010023651.1:262585-267585 GCA_016584305.1 Chionoecetes opilio | reverse complement strand
AATCATCTCATAAGTGGGCTTAAAACCTTCCCCTGGTCAACCTGGTTCCAAAAATGTGGTATATGATGGGATTCCGCCACGGGGGGGCGGAACCTATACCACCCACCACACACACACACACACACACACACACACACACACTCACACACTTTCGCTTTTATTAATATAGATATTCACCACTAATGAGGGAAAAAAGTTATGAGCAGTTAAAATGTATTTGTCATACTGATCTACATTCACTGAACTAAACAGCATTCCAGGCATCTATAATTTGTATTTAGACTAAAAACAACCAATTTAGAGCTTTTGGCACCTGGTTCCCATTTTATATATATATATAAAAGGATATTACGCGCCCGAAGGTGTTTAGCATTTTTAAGTTTTTTTTATCTCTTAAATGTATTTGCTATTATTTGCAAATTTTTACCCAAATTGAAAAAAAACGAAAGATGAGAAAATCACATCATTATTCTTCTTTCCAATGATATATTGTTTATTAAATTCGGTATAATAGTGGCGAAGTTATTAAAGGAAAACTGAAAAAAAAGGCAAATTTTTCAGTAGAGAGGTCTTCTCCCTCTACTCCCTCACTACTGAGGCCTTGAGACGACCCTCTGTCTCACAGAGAGGGACTGAGAGGTGCCAGTTTGTCTATGCCAGTGAATATCATGAAAAAAATTGTACGGATATTTTTCGAGGGGGGGGGGGGGGGGGGGGGGGGGGGGGGGGGAGAAAATCTGCCATAACTCTTTCAATTTTTCTTCTTTCTTTATAATACTTGTCACAAGCTTGCCCAAGTGTTCAACTAGGCATGATAATTTTTTCGAATATTTTGATGTTTTTCGGAAATATTCGTGCGACGCCCCCCTTAAGTATAAGTACAATGCTACTTCACATCCCATTTACTTACACACACACACACACACACACACACACACACACACACACACACACAGATGCGATAAAACAAAAACAAATATATTTATGCATTACAAAACAAAACTTACGAACTTTTTTGTCACTTCCGTTAGACAAATATATGTTGAGAGAGAGAGAGAGAGAGAGAGAGAGAGAGAGAGAGAGAGAGAGGAGAGAGAGAGAAGAGAGAGAGAGAGGAGAGAGAGAGAGAGAGGAGAGGCAGAGAGAGAGAGGAGAGAGAGAGAGAGAGAGAGAGAGAGAGAGAGAGAGAGGAGAGAGAGAGAGAGAGAGAGAGAGAGAGAGAGAGAGAGAGAGAGAGAGAGAGAATTCTAACCTTGTTCCTCTTACCTGACGCCTCTATCTTCCTTTCATCAATTCAATGACAGGTGTGACAGGGAGAGAGGAAGGGATGAGAGGAGAGAGAGCGAATGGAGGGAACTTGGGAGAGGAGTATAGAGAAGGGAGGGAGGGAGGGAGCAACGGACCATGTTTGTGTTGAAATGACGTTCTCTCTCTCTCTCTCTCTCTCTCTCTCTCTCTCTCTTCTCTCTCTCTCTCTCTCTCTCTCTCTCTCATCTACACGTTAAACTTTTAGGCATTAGATATTCTAGGGATGGATGGATCGATGTGTGTGTGTGTGTGTGTGTGTGTGTGTGTGTGTGTGTGTGTGTGTGTGAAAGAGACATTAATACACACACACACACACACATGACTAAAAATGAGGAAGAGGATGCAAAGGAACGCCACGAGTAATGAGGAAATATGTGCAGAAAAAAATGGTGGACACAATTTTGTTGCGAAAAGCAGGAAAGGAAGAGAGACTGTGGAGGAAAACTTTAAATCTTTCACGGGGCGGATGGCGGAGGAGATAACAGGTGAGGAGAGGAAGAGAGAGAAGGAAAAGGAGAAGAGAGGAAGAGAGAAGGAGAGGAAGAGAGAGAAAAGGAGAGGAAGACTTTTTTACTTAGTTTTATTGGCCTCCATGATACAATACTTTTTTTATTTATTTTACATAAGTAAGGCATGAAGCCTAGGTCTGTTGAGCGCAAGCTCCTATACAGACCTGTTACTTAGATATACAAAAACGTGTTTAGCAAGTGGATTTAGGCCATTGGCTAACAAATATATACAATATTAATAACCGACATAAATTAATATATACATACGTATATACCTATATACACATACATGCATACATATACATACACACATGCAACATACCTACACGTAGGTAAGAGGAGAAAGAGAAGAGAAAGCGAGGAAGAGAGAAGGAAAAGGAGAGGAAGAGAGAAGGAAAAGGAGAGTAGTGAGGAGCGAATAGAAGAATTGAAGACATGATAAAAATTAAGATTGAATGGGTTTAAAAGAGAAGAAAAGGTGATATAAGAAGCGAATGGGAATAACGTACCAGGGAAAGGAATAGGAGGAAAACGATAAGGAGGAGGAGTAAACATAAGAAAACATAAGGAGAGGAGATAAAGAGAGGGAAGAAAAGGATGAATAGGGGAAGAGGAGAGGAAGAAAAACATAAACTCAAGAATGTATTAAAAAAAAAAAAATAATAATAATAATAGTGAACAGGAAAGGAAAACTAAAACTGACAAAACTTAGATAATATAATAGAAACTAAAAAAAAATATACAACTAAAAAATAAAAAAATAAAATAATAAAACCCAGAGACAATACACACAGACTAAAAGAAACCCGAAAAACCAACAAACATATCTACACACACATACAAACACACACACACAAAACACACGCACACACACATACACACACTCTCCCCATACTAACCAACGATATCCACATAACCATCCACATAGGAACCACATACCAAAGAATGATCCACCAACTTCATCACATTCACTATATCATCCACTATCACATCCACTCCTGTATCCACCTTTCTTCTCGTTCCAACACCCTGGTAGTAGTGGTGGTGGTGGTGGTGGTGGTGGTGGTGGTGGTGGTGGTGGTGGTGGTAGTGGTGCTGGTGATGGTGGTGGTGGTTGGTAGTGGTGGTGTGGTGGTGGTGGTGTGGTGGTGGTTGGGTGGTGGTGGTGGTTAGGTGGTGGTGGTATGGTGAGTGGTGTGGTGGTGGTGGTGTGTGGTGTGGTGGTGGTGGTGGTTAGTGGTGGTGTGGTGTGGTGGTGGGTGGTGGTGTAGTGGGTGGTAGTGGGTAGTGGTAGTGGTGTGGTGGTGGTGGTGGTGGTGGGGTGGTGGTGTGGTAGTAGTGGTGGTGGTGTGGTGGTGGTTGGTGGTGGTGGTGGTGGTGGTGGTGGTGGTGGTGGTGGTGGTGGGTGGTGGTGGTAGGTTGGTGGTGGTGTGTAGTGGTGGTGGGTGGTGGTGGTAGTGGTGGTGGTGGTGGTGGTGGTGGTGGTGGTGTGGTGGTAGTGGTGGTGGTGGTAGTGGTGGTAGTGGTGGTGTGGTGGTGGTGGTAGGTGGTAGTGGGGGTAGTGGTAGTGGTGGTGGTGGTGGGGTTGGTAGTGGTGTGGTAGTGGTAGGTGGTGGTGGTGGTAGTGGTGTGGTAGGTGTTGGTGGTAGTGGGTGGTAGGTGGTAGTGTAGTGGTGGTGGTGGGTGGTGGTGGTGGTGGGTGGTGGGGTGGTGGTGGGTGGTGGTGGTGGTGGTAGTAGTGGTGGTGGTGGTGGTTGGTAGTGGTAGTGTGGTGTGTGTGTGGTGGTGGTTGGTGGGTGGTGGTAGTGGTGGTGTGGTGGGGTGGTTGGTGGTGGTAGTGGTGGTGGTGGTGGTGGTGGTGGTTGGTGTGGTGTAGTGGTGGGTGGTGGTGGTGGGGTGGTGGTGTGGTGGTGGTGTGTGTGGTGGTGGTGGTGTGTGGTGGTGGTGGTGGGTGGTGGTGGTGGTGTGGTGGGTGGTGTTAGTGGTGTTGTAAGAGTTGTATTGCAAGTTCCTCTTCATGTAACACAACATCTGGTCACAACACAATGTGGAAATACCCTATTGTTATGTTCCCTTTAATTAATATGTGTGTGTGTGTGAGAGAGAGAGAGAGAGAGAGAGAGAGAGAGAGAGAGAGAGAGAGGAGAGAGAGGAGAGAGAGAGAGAGGAGAGAGAGAGAGAGAGAGAGAGAGAGGAAAGATGGGAGAGAGAGAAGGAGAGAGAGAGAGAGAGAGAGAGAAAAAAAAAAAGAGAGATTGTGTTGGTGCCACAGCGGATCTGTACTGGAAATCTGTTAATCTCTCAATCTCTCTCTCTCTCTCTCTCCGTGCACCACATCTATAGATAGACCAAAATGCTAAAATGGGCAAATGCTACCTACCTCTCTCCTCTCTCTCTCTCTCTCTCTCTCTCTCTCTCTCTCTCTCCTCTCTCTCTCTCTCTCTCTCTCTCTCTCTTAAGGACATGCACTACTTCTAAATCTCAACGGGAGTAAAGGCGATAAGACAAAAAATTTAAGTCCTAAATAGTACCCATATATTTTCCGTAAAAAAAAGAAAAAAAAAGAAAAAAAAAAAGGTAGGCTAAGAAAGGCGGCGTGTCGGGGAGACGATAAAAGCGACACCAAAAAAAAAAGGTCAAAGGCTCTTTCACTCTTTTAAACTCTTTCCCAGGAGACGCATAAAGGAGGGTTTTAAGAAGTAAATAAAAAATATATGAAAAAAAGAGGCGGATTCTAAATGTTCCGTGTAAAAAAAAATGACGAGGAAAAAGATGGATGATGCTTTTGGTGATTATGAAAACGATGAAGAAATATAAATAAAAAAGCGACACACAAACCACAAAACAACGACGACACGAAAACAAAAGAAAACTAATACAAGTGACCACAAAAGCGACTAAAATGGAGACAAAAATAAAAATTCTATGTATAAAACTAAGAGAAAAACGACAAAATAAAAATAAAAATATGCAGAATCCAACAAAACTTTTTCTCTTCCTCCATTATCACCTTTTTTTATGCTGAATAATGTGAATATAATTTCCGTACACTTCCATCCTAAATTCTTTGAGCATAATGAACCCTGGGTGAGAGAGAGAGAGAGAGAGAGAGAGAGAGAGAGAGAGAGAGAGAGAGAGAGAGAGAGAGAGAGAGAGAGAGAGAGAGAGAGAGAGAGAGAGTAT
>JACEEZ010023651.1:242585-257585 GCA_016584305.1 Chionoecetes opilio | reverse complement strand
GAAAAGACCACAGTATAGTCATGCAAGGAAGGGTGTTGCAAGCTTTACTTCATCCCTAATACTAATTATAACAAAGAAGCCTTCATCCCCAACATAATCATACATGATTACTCGTTACCGGTTACATTATTCATCATCACCATAATTAGGCCAACTGTTTGTATACTTTTAAGAAAAACAGAAAAAAACTGCCTTGTAAAGCTTACAGTAAAACCAGTACTTGAAATACTTATAGGGTAATCTTGTATTTTTTTTTACTTTTTTTTTTTTTTTACTGTCTATTGATTTGTATTTATTTGTGACTGATTCTTGTCTGTCACTTTATAACCATCAAGGCTTTCTTCCTCCGGCCATCCTTCTTTCCTTCTTCCCGCTGGTGATGCACCTTGTACATCACGGTGAGGCCCGCCACGTCTCGGCGGTGCTGGAGGCTGTGGCGTCGTGGATCCTGCCCGGCACCGCTGTCCCCGAGGAGTCTCATGCACCGCGCGACCCTGGACCTCGTCAAGGAGGTCCAGGTAGCTTATTGCTAAGCTCTCCTCTAATTGATATCTTTAACTAATATTCATACTTCATATTAATATATATAATATTTATACTACTATAACATAATATTATTAAGTTCTAATTAAATAAAAAAAAAAAATATGAAAATGTAACGTTGCGTCACGCTCCAGGCATACTAAAGTTCGCCGCAGCAAACCACAACAAAAGTTTACGATGCAAATAATGACGCTCGTGCAGGTGTAATAAGCAGACATAGACCACTGTAAGGTATAGTGGTCTATGTCTAATAATATAATGATCATCCTTTTCAATGATCACTTTTAATCATTAGCTTCCGAATCAAACGAACACACAATATAGTTACATAGATAATATGTATTAGTTACTAATGTATGTAGGTGGTTGTAATGGCAAGAAGTACGTATATATACACAACAAATATAGATATAATATAATAGGTGACTGATTAGACTTTTTACATATTTGAGAGGGAAATAAAAAAGTAAATATGTTGTCAGATACTAAAAAAAAAAAAATCTCTCTCTCTCCTTTTTAATGTATGTAGGTGGTGGTAATGGCAAGAGGTATATACAGACAAAATATAGATCATAAAATAGGTGAATTATCAGACTTTACATATTTGATAGGGAAATAAAAAGGAAATATATTGGAAGATACTTAAAATGTTCTCTCTCTCTCTCTCTCTCTCTCTCTCTCTCTCTCTCTCTCTCTCTCTCTCTCTCTCTCTCTCTCTCTCTCTCTCTCTCTCTCTCTCTCTCTCTCTCTCTGAAATAGTATAGTGGAAAATACTCAAAAAAATAATCTCTGAAATTATATAGTGGAAGATACTAAAAAAGAAATTCTCTCTCTCTCTCTCTCTCTCTCTCTCTCTCTCTCTCTCTCTCTCTCTCTCTCTCTCTCTCTCTCTCTCTCTCTTTCTCTCTCTATCTATCTCTATCTCTTTTACATGGGCCGAAAACTAACGAGAACGAATACTAATGAGTGCAGAATACCCTGCGGTGGAGCCGAGTTCGTGTCGTACCGAGCTCTCCCTCTCCCTCCAGGCTCCATCCCTTCTCCCGCCTCCTTCACACGCCTTCCCACATGACGCCCTTGTGATGCAAATTTCAGCTGGAGCTTCACCGATCATGACCAGGAGACGGCGTGAAATATACTCAAAGGTGCGCTGGTACGGAAGAGAGAGAGAGAGAGAGAGAGAGAGAGAGGGAAAAAGGAGAGAGAGAGAGAGGAGAGGAGAGGAGAGAGGAGGAGAGAGAGAGAGAGAGAGAGAGAGAGCGAGAGGAGAGAGAGAGAGAGAGAGAGAGAGAGAGAGAGGACTTTAACCACAGTCGTTCGAGAGAATTTAACCACCAGTCGTTCGAGAAAAATTTAACCACCAGTCGAGAGAGAGAGAGAGCGAGAGAGAGAGAGAGAGAGAGAGAGAGAGAGAGAGAGAGAGAGAGAGAGAGAACCACCAGTCGTTCCAAGTGCATAAAAGATGATCCACCTATCACATACCACACAAACAAACAAACAAACAAGAAATAAACAAAATCCAAGGAATACCAGATAACAGATGAACAGACACACTAACAGACGCATAATCAGTCTAATACACACCACAACAGACAATAAAACAGAGACAAACAGACAAACAGACAACCAAAACAAAGCCAACAAGACAAACACAGACATCACGTTTTGGAATAAATCTTGATCGACTTGAAAAATCTTCCTTCAATGATGTAATTTTTCATCCTAACAGCTAAGAGAGATAGGTGTGTGTGTGTGTGTGTGTGTGTGTGTGTGTGTGTGTGTGTGTGTGTGTGTGTGTGTGTGTGTGTGTGTGTGTGTGTGTGTGTGTGTTCTGAAGTGTATTACAAAGAGATAGCAAAGAAGGAAAGGAAGAATAGGTTATAACAAAGAAATGATGAAAGGTGAAAAGAAATAACAAAGTAAAATAATGATGCAAAGAAAACGGTAGACAGAAAGAAGGAAGGCAAAAGATAAAAATAAGATGTCAATAAATAGGAGGGAAAAGGAAAGATTAAATAAGAAAGGAAGGAAGGAAGGATAGAGGGATGAAGAGAAAGAAGGAAGGAGGGGGGAGGAATTAAGTAGGAGGGAGAAAGGAAAGAAAGGAAGGAAGGAAAGGAGGATAGAGGGACGGAGAGAAAGAAGGAAGGGGGGAAGGAATTAAGTAGGGAGAGAAAGGAAAGAAATGAAAGGAAGGAAGGAAGGATAGAGGGATGGAGAGATAAAAGGAGGAAGGGGGGATGGAATTAAGTAGGCTAGTAAAAGTAAGTGCATTATCACAACAAAGAAAAATAACAAGAAAAATAACAACAAAAAGATCAGCAAAGAGGGAGAAAGGAAGTGTTGATGCAGATAATGGAAGAAAACTCGTGAAGGGTAGAGAGAGAGAGAGAGAGAGAGAGAGAGAGAGAGAGAGAGAGAGAGAGAGAGAGAGAGAGAGAGAGAGAGAGAGAGAGAGAAAGAAAACGTGATGAAAGTATGAAGGGGGTGCAAAGGTGAATAAAAAGGTGGCAAGAAAAATATTACACGAAAGAGAAGGAAAAGAAGATGTAGAAAAAGAAGTTATATATTTGGAACGGAAGGAAAGAAAGAAATGGCAATAAAAACGAGAAAGAAAGAGAGGAGGAAAAGATTCATGAATAAGGAGAGGAATAATAGACAAGACATGAGAGAGAGAGAGAGAGAGAGAGAGAGAGAGAGAGAGAGAAGAGAAGAGAGATGAGAGAGAGAGGAAAGATGAGAAAAGAGAGAGAGAGAGAGAGAGAGAGAGAGAAGCATAACGCCACTGTACACTGGGAAAGCTTGAAAGAGAAGAAAAGATGAAGGAAGATAAAAAGGAAGGGAGGAGTCACACAGCACAATGAATGGTAAAAGAGAAAGGAAGGAATAGGAGAGAGAAAGGGAGGGAGGAAGGAAAATGAGAGACAGAAATATATGTCAAAGAGGAGCGAGGTACAGATTAGAGGAAGAGGCAGACAGGAGAATGAAAGGAGGATGAAAAGGAAAATAAAACTTACGAATTCAGAGAGAGAGAGAGAGAGAGAGAGAGAGAGAAGAGAGAGGAAGAGAGAGAGGGGGAGAGAAGAAGAGAGAGAGAGAGAGAACGGAGAGAGAGAGAGAGGAGAGAGATGAAAAGATAAGAGAACGGAGAGGGAAGGAACCTTGGGAGGGGTTGAGTGGAACATTTGCGTCACACATGAGTGAAAGTCAGGAATGGAAACAAACAAAATGATGGGTCTTGTTTCTTTGTGTGTGTGTGTGTGGTGTGTGTGTGTGTGTGTGTGTGTGTGTGTGTGTGTGTGTGTGTGTGTGTGTATGTTGTGTTGTTATTGAAGGCACCAAAACTAAAATGTTGACAAATCTCACCACACACACACACACACATACACATCAGTCAGAGCAAGTCGTGTGATCTTATGAAGGTTCCCAGAATCGTGTTGGCGCGGCCCTTTGCCAGCTGGCGGCGACTAGGCTGCGAGGCGGGGGCAGGGGCGGACGTGGGGCCTTTCAAACCAAGCCTCACCTCTCTCTCATTGCCACACAACTCCAGTACGCCCACCCACACCCACCCGCTCACCCTCTCCGACCCACTGTAACTCACACCACACACGCAGACATTCTCCACATGACCCTACAAAGCTTAGCAAGGGCGTGTTCTCACAGTCTGGACCGACGTCAGGCTATCTAGACACCTGGGATAATATGGAATGGATGTAAATAAAGAAATAAATGGCAAATAAAAACTAGAAAGGAAGAGGAGGAAGAGGAGATTCATGTATAAAGAGAGGACAAATAATGGCATAGGACATGAGAGAGAGAGAGAGAGAGAGAGAGAGAGAGAGAGAGAGAGGAGGAGAGAGGGAGAGAGAGAGAGAGAGAGAGAGAGAGGAGAGAGAGAGGAGAGAGAGAGAGGAGAGAGAAAAAAGCCAGGAATTGGGAAAGCTTGAAAGAGAAGAAAAGATGAAGGAAGATAAAAAGGAAGGGAGGATTCACACAACACAATGAATGGTAAATAAAAGAGAAGGGAGGAAGGAATAGGAGAGAAGGGAATACCTGTCAAAGAGGAGCGAGGTACAGATTAGAGGAAGAGGCGGAGAGCGAAATATAAGGAGGATGAAAAGGATAATAAAAACTTACGAAAAGAGAGAGAGAGAGAGAGAGAGAGAGAGAGAGAGAGAGAGAGAGAGAGAGAGAGAGAGAGAGAGAGAGAGAGTATAGTAATTCTTCATTTCTTCCTCTTCCTTCTTCAGTCCCTTTCTCCCTCCCGTCCTTCCTCCCTGCGGCGCCACAGCACAAAGTCGTGACCGCAGCAGGAGCGTGAATCTGGAGGGTTGCCAATTGCTCCAGCTCTCACGCCGCTCTCTTCTCCCTTCCTCGGAGCTGGCTGGCCACGGAATACCACGGTTAATTGGCTCTCCCATGGAAAAAAGAGAACCCTTCGCTTTGTCCGACGGCACGGCAGAGTGGTTCCTTTCCAGGCGCGACGGGAAGCAAAGTGTGTGTGTGTGTGTGTGTGTGCCTTGGCGGGAACACAACACCGCGCGGTATGTTGTTCTCGCGTCCAGCCTTTTTTTCTCACTCCTACGATGACCTTGTTCCTCTCTCTCTCTCTCTCTCTCTCTCTCTCTCTCTCTCTCTCTCTCTCTCTCTCTCTCTCTGTACATTATTCACAATAAACGTTTTGATATGATCTGATTCTCTCTCTCTCTCTTTTCTCTCTCTCTCTCTCTCTCTCTCTCTCTCTCTCTCTCTCTCTCTCTCACATTGGCTTCCAGTGCAACACGAAATTATTCAACGATGGTGAGGCTGCTCTCTTGTCGCCTCATCCTTCTTGGCGGTTCAATTCCACTATATTTTTACCCAGCACGAGTTTATGCCACTTCTTCAATACGTGATAACTGTTACCCTGCATTGAGTGGGAAATTGGGGCACTGTGGACCGTAAGATATTATAAATGAAAGTAAATCTGATACACGAGTATATTTGGGAATGCTGACACCACAACTTTATCGACATAACCTCATATCTCACTTTTGTACAACCTCTTCGCACCCAGATCTTTCCTTTGCTATAAAAAAAATCGTATGGTTAGCCATAAAATTACGAAAAGTAACTGAATATACCAAATTAGTTAGTCGACAAGGATACTAAGCAAGTCCTATCTATAAAATATTGCTTATATTAACTAAAAATCATCTTATGGTACCCAAATTACAATGGAAATTACGTTCTGGGTCTCGAGGGGTTAAGAGGTTATACCAGCGAGGTGCTTCTTCACTGCCACAAGCAAAAGTAAACAAACCCTACACTAGCTTACACAAATGAAACTATATCACGTAAAACCCTTAAAAATCGATGCATTTCACAAAGGATGAAAACAAAGCATGTAGACAAACTTCCTGGATATAGTTGTCACACTTGAGTTAGTATACACGTAACTACATTAGGTATATTCATTTACTAAGATATTTGAATCTATAACATCATAAATTATAAAATGAAATAAAAAACGATAATATACAATGAAAATAACCACATCCATTAAAGAAAAACGAAATGATTAAGATTCGTTTGTCTTTCGCTTCGACGACTACAATCATACATCACCGAGCACTGGTTCGACGAAAGGGGAGGCAGTAGTCACAGTTACCCGCCATCCCACATTCAACGTAACAAGTCAAGCACCCATACATGTGCCTACACGTTTGGGTTTGGTAATTCCCTCTTACTCTACACTAAATACCTTGTAACTAAAGGTAATAGAAAGTAGATATTTTATTTTTTCCATCATCGTGTATTTGCGAAGATGTAAATAGGATGGCACTAAATTGGCCAACCCCCCCCCCCGCCCCCGACACTAAATTGCCCCCCCCCGACACTAAATTGCCCCCCCCCGACACTAAATTGGCCCACCCCCCCGACACTAAATTGGCCAAACCCCCCCGACACTAAATTGGCCCAACCCCCCCGACACTAAATGGCCAAACCCCCCGACACTAAATTGGCCAAACCCCCCCGACACTAAATTGGCCCACCCCCCCGACACTAAATTGGCCAAACTCCCCCGACACTAAATTGGCCCACCCCCCCGACACTAAATTGGCCCACCCCCCCGACACTAAATTGGCCAAACCCCCCCGACACTAAATTGGCCCACCCCCCCGACACTAAATTGGCCCACCCCCCCGACGCTAAATTGGCCAAACCCCCGACACTAAATTGGCCCCCCCCCCCGACACTAAATTGGCCCACCCCCCCGACACTAAATTGGCCCACCCCCCCGACACTAAATTGGCCCAAACCCCCCCGACACTAAATTGGCCCACCCCCCCCCGACACTAAATTGGCCCCCCCCCGACACTAAATTGGCCCACCCCCCCCGACACTAAATTGGCCCACCCCCCCGACACTAAATTGGCCCCACCCCCCGACACTAAATTGGCCCACCCACCCGACACTAAATTGGCCCACCCCCCGACACTAAATTGGCCCCCCCCCCCCCCGACACTAAATTGGCACCCCCCCCCTTTGTATACTATATTACTGTCTTCTTTATAGGGACTGGCAATTAGCGGGCTTTTTGTTACATCATTTTTTTCTTACCTTGGCCAGCCCTTTGTGATGTATATATTATATATATATAAAAAAAAAAAAAAATTGACATAATAAGCGCACTTTAATTACCGTCATAAGAACATAAAAAAGGAAGCTACAAGAGGCCGCGAGACCTACACGAGGTAGTTCCTGTTACTTAACACTACCTACATCCACCTTTCATCCCCATCCATGAAATTATCTAAAATTATCTAGCCTCCTTTTAAAGCTCCCTAATGACTCTGCACTAACTACCTGTCTACTGACTCCATTCCAATCATTTACCACGTGTATTGTATCATTTACCGTCGTGTGTGTGTGTGTGTGTGTGTGTTAGACTCCAGCAAGTTTCCCTTTCCCACGTGCCTCTCACGTGCCTGTCGTGGGGCGTGAGGCGGATATGGTGGCCAGCCTGCGCCGCCCCATTGTTCAAGGGTCGTTGGTCTACTCCGCCACGCCCCCAGGACACCTCAACACCCATCCTCCCCCTTGCTATCACCGCAGCGTAACTACGAAACACCTCAAGGCCTCCTCAACGATAAATAGTTCCTCACACAACAAATAAAATATAAATATAAATAGTGCTTGATGTAAAATAAGCAAAAGTACACCAGGACAGAGGAGAGGAAGTGTGAGAACAGGAGGAAGGTAAGGAACGAGGAAGGGAAGGAATGGGAGACAGGGAGTACCTAGGGAGAGAGGGAGTAGGGAGTAGCGCGGGGGCTGAGGTGGAGGTGGTGGTGGTGGTGGTGGTGGTGGTGACGGTGCGCGCGTCTGCCTACCTACCTATAGCAACAACCCAGCTTATGGCGTGCTACTGCGCCGGCCCGCTAAGTTTTCCCTATAATTCGGAACAGCCGCTTCCTTCCTCTTCCTTCTTCCTTCTTTTCTTCCTTACCACATACATACACATACACACCTTCTACCGGCCCAGCCCCGCACCTGCCAAGCCACCGCCGCCAGACAGGCAACTAACTGCTCATCCGCCTCCCCTTGCTACAGTACTTACTCCCTTCTTTTTCTGCATTCCTGCCTTCAACAGTACATCTTCCTTCACACAGCAGTCTTTTCATTTTCTTGTTTTGTGTGCTTGTTTGCCTTTCAAGGAAGAGGAACAAATGAACCTAAAGGCTGACTGACGACCCAAAAGTGCTACGCAGCGTGATTAGAGTTTGCCACAGCGGGTGTTTGATGTTGCAATGTTCTTTCTGTTCCTTTAGGGTTTCGAGGCTGTCAGTCCCTCCCTTTCTTAACAACAATCCTTTAATTATGCCGCATTCCTTTTATCTGTTTTAATTGCCTACTTCCTCCGTTCCTCATTCACCTAAGTTTCGTGCCTCAATGAGTAGGAGCCCGTCAGGGTGGCAAGGTTGGTAGAGACGTGAGCTCGCAATGTGCAGCGTCCCTGTGCATTCGGTCAGCGGTTCGAGTCCGCCTTGTTCGTGCTGACGTGGCGGCGCTTTGTATAGTCAATAACCTTGTAGTTGGTACTTGCAAAGTGTCTAGATAGGATGAAAATCTTATCTTATCTCAATGAGTAGGAAATGTCCACCGTTCATCCATCCCTCCTTCAGCTACACACACACACACACACATGCACAACACACACATGCACAACACACACAACACAAATCGACGGGCTGATTAACGTGACGCGAGTATTGTTGCCGCCCTTGTGTTTTTCTCCACCACAATCACCTCAGTGATGCGCAAATTCTGCACGGAAATGAGATCCAACGGTGAAGTGAGGAATGTTGCTGCTTAGGTGAATGTTCTGTAAGGTATTGTTGTTTTTGTTGTTTTGGTAATCAAAGTATAATGATGATTGATCTAATTAATGTAAACGTTCTTGTTCCACCACAATCTCTTAATTGTCGGTCAATAAATATATGGGTAAATATGCAATTTCAACCAATACGACCAATACTCTCCTGACATAACTGCTGGGGCTGCTCCCCCCCAGATCCCTCTGCTAGTTAACTAACCTAACCTGGGCATTGATTACGTAACCTAACCTCGATGGGGGGGGGGGG
Organism: Chionoecetes opilio; assembly: GCA_016584305.1. Taxonomy (NCBI): domain Eukaryota; kingdom Metazoa; phylum Arthropoda; class Malacostraca; order Decapoda; family Majidae; genus Chionoecetes; species Chionoecetes opilio. Next base: position 248,415 of record JACEEZ010023651.1, on the reverse strand, counting down.
GCAGACCCCCCTTGTTATTTTTTATTTTCGACGGCTGTTATAAAGGTTAGAAATACTCCTGATGAGTATGAAACGTTCAGGATACGTAAAACCATCGATCGTGTATTGGTTTAAACTGCACATATACCAATACAGTATATGTGTAGGTAGTGAGTGCGGTGTGTGCGCGCGCCTGTGCACTCACTGCCTTCAAGCGAGACCACCGAGAGACATATCATCTCGGTGGCCACGCTTCAAGCCTCGCTTCAACCCCACCACCACCCACCCACCCACCCTTCCCCACCTACGCGCCACTTTCTGCCATCAACACAATCACCACCCAAAAACCTTCGCACACACTAATCACCCTCACCTTAACAATACCGTACACAACTTGATATAAAAGATAACTAACCAGTCCACGTCGCAAGCCCTTCACTGACAATACTCTAGGTTGAACATATATATTCTCAGACCTACAATCCAAGTCCCCAGAAAGAAAGTTCAAAATAGAAAGGCAGTGCGTAGTGTAATCTTGAATAACATGATATCTCTGCGGCAAGGTTATCGTCCACATTCACAGGCTTCCATCAACTCTTGGTCGATTAAGGATTCTTTAGTCGACTAAGCATCAACTTTTTAGAGGAGACAGTTGTGACGTGAACTGCTAAACGTTTCCGTGACAGCCAATACTAAAAGTCGGAACATTCTCGGAGCTTTTATAAAGAACACTTGTAGGGGAGGGGACGAATGCCGAGGTGTATGAGAGTTAATTTGAGGTGTTATATCAATGTTATGTGGCCAGTGAAGAATTAAATGACAATGCTTTCGTATATTTCCAGGTCTGTTCATTTTCGGAACATTCTAGGAACATTTCGGAACATTCTCGGAACTTTTATAAAGAACAATTGTACATGCAGAGGTATATGAGAAGTAATTTGAGGTGTTGTATCAATGTTATCTGGTCCAATGAAGAATTAAATGACAATGTTTTCGTATATTTCCAGGTCTGTAACCAGAGCGCCATGATCTAGTGAACCAAAATGGTGGATGGCGGACACTGTATTCAGTATTATTTTCAGACGAATAATCGACAATGTTTTGAATGACAACAGGTGAAGTCGGGAAAAGCGACAACTTCGAAAACGTAATCCTTCAGGTCGTCAGCGATGAGCAGATTATACAGGTCGTCTCGGGAGTCGTTTAGCTTGTTTGTCATTGTGTTGCAGATTCTGGACCTGACGCAGGTTGCGAGGGCGCAAGACGGCGTTCAGCTGCGGGTCACATGGGGCAGTGGAAAGTTCTCGGTAGGTGCAGGAACTGGACGACGTTTCCGATCTTGTTATGATATCCTTCATGACAGACGGACATACCCTTACGTACTCGCCATCGTCCGATTTGCAGTTTCCGTGCGAGCTTGGCTGATACTCGGTTTCGTCCCCTAGATAATGGACAAGAACGATCGAGGTGCGGGTTCTCTGGAAGCCACCATCCATGGCGCTGGAAGGTCGTCTCCTTGTTCAGTTTGTGGTACGCCTTTTTTACCACAGGTATCATGACAGGACACGATACTATGCCGTTATAGACGGCCCGACGGTACTGATCACATGTCCAGTTCTTCAGATATGTATCTCGGTTCCCTGACGATATCAGGAACATATCTCCACCTTCAGGCTTGACTGCAGGATTCATATAGATGACATTTTGTGTAGTGTCGCTCAATATTGCTACAGCTTCTTTGTATGTTAAACGTTTCTGCCGTTTCATGAATGACTTGGCAGGACCTTCGTGGCAGATATTTTCACAATCGAGACATTTTGACAGACAGTGTATAACTGAGACTGAAATAAGACAGAGTAGAACTTGACCAATGAACTTCCATATTGTACTGAAGAATGAACAAAAGTTCCGAGAATGTTCCGAAATGTTCCTAGAATGTTCCGAAAATGAACAGACCTGGAAATATACGAAAACAGTCATTTAATTCTTCACTGGCCACATAACATTGATATAACACCTCAAATTAACTCTCATACACCTCTGCATTCGTCCCCTCCCCTACAAGTGTTCTTTATAAAAGTTCCGAGAATGTTCCGAAATGTTCCGACTTTTAGTATTGGCCTTCCGTGACATGTTGCTTTAATAATAGAAGAACAAAGGTAGACAAGTGATATAACCATGATTACAAGTAGCGAGGATGAGGAACGCACGGAGGGGAAAGAGAGGATGCAGTTGACGGAAACCAATCATCAACCGTAATTACAACTAAATAACTTGGCAGATAACTTAAACTATTACAGTAAATCGGCAATATCAACTCACCTGTTCCTTGTAGAATGTCACTGCCTGTCTGCTACTCTGCTTCTCAGTGTTAAAGATTCCATATCGACGACGCGCCACTACCACAATCACCACAGCAACGCATGGCACCACCACCACAATCACCACCAGAAATTTCAACAGTACGCATGTAATAATCAGTAACAAGCTTCTTCCTGATAGTCAAAAACACACGTGAGTCTATAAGCGCTACACCTAACAATGCCACCCACGCCACCTCCTTCCTTCCTTGCACAGGCACGCACGACACGGCACCAGTAAGCCAAAGCGTCACACCCTCCACCCCAAACGTCATGAGAGAAACTGACATACTTGAGAGTACACGGAACTTTCTGAAACTACGGTCAGTGTTGCCAGGTAGTGCGGAGATAATGTCAAGTTTCAGTACATGATTTTAGTCCCCACACTTAACACTGTCCACAATTCCCTATACAATATAAGGTATATCTAATAAATACAGTCACCTTGTAACAATCGTATAAGACAAATATTCACTTTATGGTAAGTGGTTTTAATGTAGCAGGGTCGTGCTACCTACTGTGTAATTTAACCCAGTATGGTCTATCAGTCTTTATAGAAATGTAAAGCTTTCTTAAAACATATTAATTCCCTTCTCTCTCTCTCTCTCTCTCAAGAGATAGAAGTTAGCTTTTACGGATTTCAAGTCAGGGTAGCATGGTTGGTAGAGTCGTGGACTCGCGTGCAGAGTCCCTGCATTCGGTCAGCGGTTCGAGTCCACCAAGTTCGTCCTGGCGTGGTGGCGCTTTGTATAGTCAATAACCTTTTCGTTGGTACAACGCAAGTTGTACTTGCAAAGTGTCTACCGGGTAGATAGGATCAAAGTATATTACGGATTTCAACTATCATTCAGCAAAACTAATATAGACATTCTGGAGTAAATATATACATTTATAACAATGATGGCAAAATCTAAAAAAATATTCTAGAATTCTAAATAACAATCGAAATTCCAATAGATCTAAGGATATTTTTGTGAGCCTGGCAACAATGATGCCTTCCCTCCCCCAGCCTCCCTCCCTCCCTTCATCCCCTCCCACCTAACTCTCACGGATATGGAGATTCGCCTACATTACAAACTTATAATAATACCTAAATAATAACATGACTACTTTTGATAACGATATATGCGTCCCCAGCATTCGTGTATGATATAAACATTATATTGGTGTGTATTATATGCTTATTATTATTGTCAAGATAACAGGAACGTACTGTGCTACGGTAGGGCTACATGCTAATTATGAATTATCTAAAATACCGTAATTCTTTTTTTTTGTATATCGACAACAAAATAATTTCTCAGGGAACGAAGACCGAAACTATTAATAGACTATTAGAGAATGTTTCCGTAGGAGGGGTGAAGGGAAGGGAGGGGAGAGAAGGACGGGCAGTAATAAGAGTGGAGTTGACGAACGTGAAGTAAAAAGTTATAATTTTACCACACACTTCTTGACGTATTAATAACGGTGGTGCCAACAAAGAGGAATGTCTTACAGGCCCAGTGCAGTGGATATATACACACTAATGGGAACTATAATAAACTATAATACATACTAAGGCAGGCCCTTAATTCCACTCTCACGCACAGTAGGCTACAGAATGTTCCCAAACCCAAGTAACAGAGATGAACGACGGAGAGAACATAACTGGAGAAAATTAGTTTATACACACTTGAATTTACGTATGTATGTATATTATGGTTTTTTATTTACTGTATGCCTTCGGGTTAAAATAAAATTACCATTATTATAATTAGATATGCACAAGACCTCTATAGTGTTTTAAAAGCATTTAGCACTCGTATTTCTAAGTTTGTTTTGCCTTAACATGGTCGATTCCTTAACCTCGTCGAGTGTTTGTCCCTTGCCATTGTAATATGAGTAATTGTAGCACAACAGATGGTGTCTAAAACCCAACAGAGCCTGGATGTAGCTGGGATATAGGAGATTGCCCCCTCCCCTCACGTGCACACACACATAACACTAATGCTAAGGCTGATAACAATGCTGATAAGAACCACTACCGTCAATAACACTATAGTCGCCACACTGCACTAGAGTACCTCTATAAAATCTTATAGAGGTACCCTACACTGCACTAATGTCGCCAGGCGCCATATATTACGAATTTTAGCATTACTACAGACTTGTATGTGCCACTGAAGACAGGTACATTATATAAACTACTGTGCATGTCTCTCTCGTGGCACATACAAGTCTATAGTGATGCTTTAGTGGTGAAATTCGTAATATATGGCGCCTGGCGACATTAGTGCAGTGTGGCGACTATAGTGTTACTGACGGTAGTAACCCGCTGTCCTACACAATTTAGTAGATTGTTTATTATTAGATTAGATTTATAGATTTAGCAATAGATCCATCTGTGAGCAAGAACTCTTAACTTAGATATTGCGTTTTTTATGTTTTCTTCTTCCTTTTCTTATCATCTTATATATTCCTGCTCTACCTTTCCTTCACTTTCTTATCTTATATATGATCGTTATTATCATTACTATTTTGATTGTTACTATTATCATGATCATAATTTCTTCCTCTTTATTTTTACAGAATGAAAAGTAACCAGGCTCGGTCATTCAAAAAGGTGTTTGCTGAAGTTTATTAAATCTCTTCCCCACCACGCCAACCTCCCTACCTCCCCTTCCACTCCCCCACCCTCCTCCCTCTACCTCGTCACTGTGGCTTCGGTCAAGGCCTCCGCTGATTGGTTGTTTACATCACGTGATCAAGTGCTTTGCCGCCTCCTCCGTTTTCTCTCCCCTCCCTACCCCACCACTACGTATACCCCTTCCTTTCCACCCCACCCCCACCCACCCACTGTCCCTCCTTTCCTTCTACCCCACACTGCCCCCCGTTTCCTCTCTACCCCTACCAATAACCCCCCTTTTCTCTCTAACCCCCCCACTGCCCCCAATTTCTCTACCACATCACCACTGCCCCCCCTTCTCCTCTCCACAACCTTTACTCACCCCCCACTTCTCTCCACCACCCCACCACTCTTACCCTTCTCCCTTCATCCCCCGTAATACTGATATCTGCATCCACCATATTTCACACTGGTTAACACAAATTTCATCCGTGTAAACCGTATATAAATAACCACCATCAGTATAACTACCACTACCGTAGATAACAGTGAAGTCGCCACCTACAGTGAAGTCGCCAGGCGCCAAATATTACGAATTATAGCATCACTACTGATTTTTATGTGCCACTGAAGACGTTACACAGTAGTTTATATCATGGCTGTATAATCTACCGTTTCAGCGTTGTTTTATGCTTTGTAGCTGCAAATATAACTGTTGCGCATTTTGCTTCTCACGTTTTTCTTCGCGCGATGACAGACAGTAAACAGTAGCCTTTCGGGCGACAGGACACAAGACTTGCCAGATTTTTCAAACTTGAATAGAATTTATTTTCACGTTGGCAGAGGAATTTTTATATATCCAAGCATCTTCCGCAGCTAATATATA
>JACEEZ010023651.1:157585-237585 GCA_016584305.1 Chionoecetes opilio | reverse complement strand
TCCAAGCTATCAAAGATCTACGAGAAGAGCGAGACGTTGAAGCTGCGGGTGGATAAGGTTGACGGTATCCGAAAATTTGTGGCAGGTACGAAAGACCTGCGGGAGGTGGAACAAGTGGAGCTCGTGTTGCACAGAGCTCCAGAATCCATCAGTTCTCCTGACAATGCGCTCCTGATGTTGCAAGCACTCGGGATCAACAACTGTACTATTGGGGACGAGGAGATGCCGACAAACGACAATACAGAGAGGCTTACTTGTGATGAAGACAAGGGCGGCCTCCGGTTGTGGCCGCTGACGATGGGCGTGGCTGGCGGCGGGAGGCGTTGGCCCATCATTCCCTGGCAGCAGTTCATCGCCCAGGTATGTACACAGGATACCAGGAATGACGTATGAGTCACTTACAATCTAATAACAGGAACTAGGAAGACGTGGTGTGGTGTTCATGCGTTATGGTGGCAGACGTGCGATGTCATTACGTATCCTTCCGCGCTGATGACATCATGCACGGCGAAGCTTCGTAGCACACTGTGGGGCTCGAACCTCATCAAACATCCTTCCTACTTCATCAGCAGTTGCTCAAAGCATTACTGTGAAGAGATTAACTCAACGATATTTTCTGCTTACTTTTAGTCTCCATACGTTATTCATTGACTTAGGAGATGACGGTGTGTGTATGTGTTTGTTTGTGTGTGTGTGTGTGTGTGTGTGTGTATGTGTGTGTGTGTGTGTGTGTGTGTCCTGAGTGGAATTTGATAAGGGTTTTCTATTGTTTATGACTGTAGCAAACCTGAGGATTCAGTAAGACAGGCAGATGATTGCAGGTAATCAACAAATCCACAGTAAGGCGTTACTAAGGAAGGAAGTGCTTTGATAGATTAGATACTTGGGCGGAAATGACCTTATCTTGATAAAAGTTTTCTCCTCCTTATCTTGGAGTGTAATGGCACGCCACAATGAGCCAGTTTCCTTCTTTTGCTTCTACTTCTTTGCAATTTCCTCCCTTTGCCTTCTTGCTTTTCCTTTCTTTGCACAAATATTGGTTCCTGTCAACTCTGTTTTATGAACGTCCAGTGTACTTGTAGGCCAGTCTTCGTAAAAGCCCGATCACCCACCACCACCACCACCACTAACGCCTCAACACCCCGCAGGTTCCCGCCGTGCAGCTCCTCGTGCCGCCGTCCGCCCCCGAGGTGTACCTACAGCTTGAGGCGGCCGGTGCTGACCTGGGTCGCGTCCACATACGCCTCTGGGGTCAGCTGCGGCGCGCACAACACTTCCTGGCTCTCTGCCTCGGAACCTTCGGGCCCTCCTATCAGGGAGCAAAGTTTCGCACCGTTGAGCGCAAGGGTGAACCAGGGGAGAGTCTGCGAGGAGGCGACTACCAAGCCACGGACGGCACGGGAACCACCTGCCGGGGCGTGATGACAGACCTGGAGTGGGGCGGCCAGCACGCCGGGCCCGCCAGGAAGGGCTACGTTGGAGGTGGGGGAGGAGGGTGTCACGAGTCCGACGCACTCTTCAATATTTGCCTTCAAGATAAGCCTCAGGGAAAGATGTCTTGTCCCTTTGGCGAGGTTGTGTTGGGGCTGAGTGTGGTGTGGTGGGCGGCGAGGCACCTCCCTCTCTCCGAGGTCACCATCACTGCCGCCGCCCTCGTCCACCATAACACGTGACCTCTGACCTCTTCTATGCCATCGTGCCACAGATTGTCTAACACTTTCTCAACCACCATCGCCACAACATATAAGCCACTTGTCAGGTCCAGGCAGGCAGTCCGTCCCGAGGAAATGGGTGAGGTTCTCCTTTAATCATGCTGTGCATTGACGTAACAGTCGTGGCCCAACACAAACACAATACTCCCGCCTACTGCCTCTATTGTAGCCTTTAACTTTGTAAATATAGCAAATAGCAAATATATGGGTCCTAACTCAATACCCATGCATGCCTACTGACTCTCGTCTCAACGACCTTTCTATACGTGTTCACATTCCCATGATCCTGACGTCACATCTCCCCCCTGTTAAACTCCTCCAAGATAATCCCGCGGATGACAGGGGAATTTACAGGAAATGGATGAATTATGCTCAAGGCTTTGGAGCGTAAGGCAGAGTAATCCTGAGTGTCAAGCGGGGCAAGATATACTGGTGATTGATTACAAGATGTCAGTCCTGCTTGTTGGCGGGTCCCTCACGGCCGGGACCTAAAGACGACGGGCCCAATGCAAGGCTGATGGGCTTTAACATGTTGCTGCTGTGCATGACGCCGCCCCTGAGAGAGAGAGAGAGAGAAGAGAGAGAGAGAGAGAGAGAGATATGTGTGCCATTTTTTTTTTTTGGGTGGATAGAGTATTTATTTTTATATTATTTGTTTTATTTATTGAAATACATTACTATCATAACATTAAAAAACTTCATCTAAATAATTGAGTCAAAATATGAGTTCTTGAAATTTATTGAACATCTAATCTAATTACACATAACATTTAATCCAGGCTAGAGAGAGAGAGAGAGAGAGAGAGAGAGAGAGAGAGAGAGAGAGAGAGAGAGTTGTTCAGTGTATTTATTGAAATACATTACTATTGTAACCGTAAAACTTAGTCTAAATAATTGAGTCAAGATATGAGTTCTTTAAATAATTCTAAAATTCATTGAACATCTAATCTAATCTAATCCAGCCTAAGTACATATAAACATTAATGTTATTTTGATGAAACGTAAAATGCTAAGACACTTAATCAAACATTTAATCCAGGCTATGACTACACATAAAAAAAACCCATTAGTGTTATCAGGCTTGATAAACCTTACTAATTAAGAAAAAACCTATTCACTACACATGTAATGCATCCTAATTTGTTTCTTCGTTTTCTATACTGTCTTTGAATATGTCTGACATTTCAGCCAGTGAAAACGGAAGATTCATAGCCTCTAGGGACGGGGGTAATATACTTTCTATTGGGGATTCATCCTCCCCCAACGTTTGCGCACTGTTCAATTGGTCACGAACCAAATTATTCACTCCCGGTGGTGCTTGCGATTCAAGCACATCATGTTCAAGCTCTACAGTGCTGCCAACACCACTCGTGTTGAAGATTGCCGACTTGGCTCTGCTAAGACTAAGTTTTCTCCGAGATCTTGTCTTATTTTCTTTATTTTGAGGGGTGGAGAATCCCCCAATGTCATCCTCAGCGCCTCTATTTTTCTTTTCTTCATTGTGAGTTATTTTATGCTGTTGAATTAATCTTGGATCAATTCTTTTATTGGTTTCTTCAATAACCACCATGGGATGTCTTATATTGGGCTGTGGAGACTTTTGTTGCTTTGAGGGTGGCTCATTGTGTTCACGCCGGGGTTCTTTTTTTTTTTTTTTTGGGGGGGTGGGGGAGGCATGTTAAAAGCCCCCCCCTGCTCCTGCTGTTGTTGTTGTTGTATCTGCTCCTGCTCCTGTTGCTGCCTCTCCTGCTGTTGTTGTTGTTGTATCTGTTCCTGTTGCTGTCTCTCCTGCTGTTGTTGTTGTTGTATCTGCTCCTGCTCCTGTTGCTGTCTCTCCTGCTGTTGTTGTTGTTGTATCTGCTCCTGCTCCTGTTGCTGTCTCTCCTGCTGTTGTTGTTGTTGTCTCTGCTCCTGCTGTCTTAGCTGTTGCTGTTGTCTCTGCTCCTGATGTTGCTGCTTTTGTCTCTCCTGTCTTAGCTGTTGTTGTCTCTGCTCCTGATGTTGCTGCTTTTGTCTCTCCTGCTGTCTCTGCTTCTGTTGTTGTCTCTGCTGCTGCTCATGTATTTTTGCCTCTGCTCGTTTCCTCTGTCTAGACTCTCGCAGCTGTCTCTGTTGATTTAATCTTCGCTGTTGTTTCAACCACTGCTTGCACCTTCTACCGCTAGCATCGTTTAGAATATTTTTGTTGATGGCTGGGAATGCATTGCCAACTGATAGATCTTCACGGGAGCAATGAAAGTGTTGATCGCCATTCACAATGGTTAGGTGTGAATCTGAAAGGAGAAAAAAAATCACACATGTATATAAATCTCTCTCTCTCTCTCCTATGATTCTTGTTTTTTTTTGCAGATATACCATTGAGCAAAGCAATAAGTTATAATTTCATCCAATTTTTTTTTTTTTTTACTTACATATTTCAGATTTGGCAAGCTGATGTCCAAATCTCAAACCAGATGGTGTAGGGGGTCGGTGGCTATGGTGCTCTGCTTCATATTGTTCTCGATCGAAGGGTTCAGTTAGTTGGTCGTCAACATCTGTTGGAAAAAATTAAAAAATAACAATATCCTTTCCCTCTGCCTTGGGAATATTTAATCTATTCCCTTCAAAAATGTAATTTGCACGTTTGCATTTTTTGTTTTTACATACCGTGGTTTACAGAGGGTTGAGACATATCTTCCTCTTCGTTCAACCCAGGAGCCCTGGCGGCAGCAATAGTAGTAGGTGTATCCATGGCCGGAGAAGATCTTAGACTGACCTAATATTTTCTGGGGCACTGGCAGGTTGTGATTTGTTGTGGCTTGGTTGTCATGGCAGTCAATCATTGAGGTAGGGCAGGGCAGGGCGTAGTAGATATTGATTATTTCTGTTTTGTGTTGACCTTTTGCATACCAGCAGCGGTAGTGTTGGATGGTTGGGGAGGGGGTTTGAGGGGGAGGGCGTGACTCTTAGCAGGTGCTGTGCTGCTTGGAGGCGGGGCGTGTCTTTGTGCATAACCAAAGACACATAATATATTTCAATCCATCTCTCATAAATGTATTTTTACAACTAGGCATGGTAAATTTTTGATATGCAAAACACAATACTTTCCTATCATTCATCAAAAAATTGTTTATATGATAATTATTTCTAAAAAACTGACATGTCATAATAATCCCTAGATGATTACATAAATACAGAAACTGCATACAATAAGCACCGCACACTAATGATTTATCTGATTGCAACCTCATTTTGAGCTGTAAAATGTTAAATTCTTTATATTTTTTGAAAAAATATAAGAAATACTTAGAATACAGTCTTGGGTTTAAAGCATATGAGTAAAAAAAATAATACTTTTCCCGGTTATATAAAAAGCAACCCAATGTCCCATGATTCTTAATTGCTGTGCACTCAAAACATTAGCAATGAATACAATAGGTTTCCCATCCTTATATCTAAAATCTAATTTAGCTACTTGATCTGCTGATAAACAACCAAGGAAATGTATGGTGTTAAAATTTAGCGAGTCTCTAAGGCCTTCCAATATTTGTTGTTTGTTGATTTTTATTATTATTATTATTTTTATATTTTAAGCTCTAGTGTCGCAAACTACATTCCTTTCTGCGTTTATAGAGATCACAGAGATTCGAGTCCCCGAATACAAGGAATAAGAGATTGTGATCTAGCCCTTGCTGGAGTTGGAAACTGATTCGGAGGTTACCACTTTGTTCAAGCGGCACTGTGCCCGGTAGATCTTCTGGTAATAGACTGTACACTAAGATTGTTCTTCCTTTCTTAAAACTATCAAATTCTAGCAAGGTATCATTTTCTATCCCTAAACTTTCTAAAGTATTGAAATAGGCTTGGGAGCATTCGTGGGGAAAGCTGACAAGAGTTCTTATACACACTCCATTAACGGAGACTGTTATCTCAGATAAATTATTACTGGAGAAATACAATCCATTCCTATTATAGGCACCTGCAAAAGCATTCATATCAACCATGACCACATATAAGCATTCAGGAATGACATTTCCCCAGGGTAAATCAGAAATGAGACTGGTTTGTTGTTTTTCCTAAAACGAGTCTTATAAAGTGTTTTGTTAAAAAGCGTCTTTGTGTTCATACCCCCCTCGAGTTGATTATTAAGCGACATAAGGGCGGAAGGATAAGGCTGGAGTCTTGTTACCCACAGCTTGGCAAAGTCGATGTGCGAGCGAACACCACTACCGTCACCATCTGTGTTGACATACCAAGCCTCATTTGCTACTTCTAGTCTAATCCTCACTGGTATGTCATCCCACAAGTACTGATCACACGAAGCAACATCTGACTTTATGGGAAATGTGAGATGAAGACCGTGTTGTTTGATGTTTTTAACTTTCCTCTTGGCCTCGTTAGAGAGATTAGTAAAATACCCAGCGTCAAAAGTGTCTACTGTAACTCCCCCACCACTTCTCTTGTCATCTCTTACGAGATTTCCAACCTCCCCCAGTGACTTGATTTTTATCAGTGATAGGCTTGTTATCATCTTTATGTATGACCAATAATTAAAGTATGGGTTAGTCTCCACCATTTGATCGCCAATATACACCTGAATGGATTTAAACATGGTATTGGCAGTTCCATTAACATATGTCCCGTTGACTGCATCTTCGAGCTTTGTCTGTCCATCAGCTTGTGTGAGACTCAGTTTTAACTCAAGAACAAGTTTGGAAAGATCAATAAAAGACCGTCTTACGCCCGGTAAACGAAATTCTAAGTACAGTACTTATCTTGTAACCTGGCATGACTATTCAAATTTACAGGTAGAATATCTACGAGGGTTTTAGAAGCAATAGAACTTTCCACTAGTCGTTGTCTATATATTCTTGGAAATTCGCTAACAATACTGGCGGCATATTCGGAAACAGGAACAGTTGGGGCGGCGGCGGGCGCTGCCATGGTGTGTAACCCTTCGTGGTGATGCTATAACTCCCGCGTGAGAGAACTGTGCCACCTTTTTTGTGGTTGCTGCACACGCACACACACACACACACGTGCGTGCGCACACTATATCACATTGAAGACATCCATGATTCTTTTATTACAGCCATTGGTTTTCTTATTCTTATTCTTATTCTTCTTCATTTTCTTCGATGTTGATCTTTGTCTTCTCCTTTTCCCTCCTTTCATTAATCTACTACCAACCCCCTTCAAAGCCTCGATTCCTCTCTTCTTTAAAGCACCTCTCAGACCCCTTTGCCCACTGCTCACATCTTGCATGACATCCTGTGTAAATTTCATCGCGCTAGGGGCGAGGGTTAGAAACAAAAATAGCGCTGCAGTTTTTGCTATATTGGCGAGAGAACTAAAAAAAATGCCTCCGCGCTGATGTAGTCTAGTGGGAGTTGCGAATGTCGCAGTTTTGATGTTGTCTAGCCCACTCCCTGTTGATTGAGGAATTTCACCCAACAAACTCGAAAACTCCTTTTCCGAAGGAGGAAGAAACACCACTCTCGTTGATGGCTGCATGATGTCAACTGCACTTTTATTCTTTTGAAATAATATTTTTATAGTAGTTGGGTAGAGTTACAACCTAGATCTGGCTCCCGTGCCCACGACATCAACTGATGCAGCAGCAGCACCGGTAGCATTATCTTCCCAAGGAAACTCCTGCTCCAACAGTACGACGGCTGTATTATTCAAGTCTAACCGACGAGCCAAATCTTTCAGCTCAACCAAATAGTAGGTTTTGCACTCGTGATCCGCTTTACCCCTTATTCCTATACCATTGGGAAAAACAACTTTTCTAATGGTCTTATTCTGCAAGACATAATCCACCAGATGTTGCAAACACTTTTGAAACGTTTCTCGTCTGTTCTGCTTTGTATCTGACATCAGTCCATTGACATAATGCACGTCTCTACTGTTTTCTATGAAATATTTCGCCACATGATTGTATTCCACAGAATCTCCGTCCAAATTGTGTCACGAGACCCACAATGTGGGGGTAATTTGAGCTCGGGGGTGGTTCTCTAACCACCAGTGAACCAACACATGGTCTGTCAGACCAAATGACTCTATTTAAATAAAAAAGTTGTTTCCGCTCATCAAAGAGATTAGCATAGGGGTAAATCTCAGCCAGGTCTTTGGCTATGCCATTACCCTTAAAACTCGTGGCGTTAATGGCTGGCACTAAACACGTGTTGGGGTCAAAAAACTGTCTGTCGGTCATGCGACCCTTCATGGAGATGGGTGGATAATACTCTAGTCATTTTTTTGGGGGGGGGGGGGGGGGGGGGGGGGGGTTTGTATATCACACTCGGTTGCCTCACTCTGTCTGTCTGTCTCACCTCTCCCTCTGCGTAGGTAGCGCGCGCGAATGATCCTGAATGGTAGTGCGGGGCATAGCTTTTATACTCGGTATTTCTCCCACGACATTATTTGCGTCTGCGCTGCAGAGTTTGAGGGGGAAGAGGAAGATGGTTTGGTAAGATATTTTGATCCACCCAACAACTGCCGATTGGCTTTATTACTACGTATAAATGAGGGATCCACACTGGCGCTATGTAGGAGCATCCTAATGATTGGCACATCATTTTTTTCAAAACCTGTCTTATCACTGGTATCACTGGTCACTCAGTGTTTTTAATATATCAATAACATTGAAATTACGAATTGGCTCCAAAAGATTTCCATGGAAATCCCAAAATATTCCCGGTGTATTTCTCATGAGGGATATCATCGATCTTATATAATCTCTCTGACTCACTTTAGCCCTGATATTAACTATATGATCCAGAGCGGGTCTCGGGTCAAAATTGGTGGCAAGGTGATTCGTCATCACCGCTCTGGGTGGAGAAATAACCTGCTTCTGCAACCTCTTCTGTGGCTGGTGTGGTGGCTGCCACGGTTTTGTGGTATGGGTGGAGGGATGTCTAGTTGTTTTACGTACTGAGGATGAAATAGTCTTTCTTTTTTTTCTTCTTTTTTTTGAGTGGGTTATTTTCGTTATCATTAGTATTATTATTATTATTATTATTATTTTCATGGCTAAGACCCTGGGTAGAGGGGGATTGGCATGTAAGAAACTGCTCTGCCATCGTTTTGGGAATCAAGCAAAACTCCTCCTTTTCGAAAAGAGACTTGTTATGACACTGGCCGCCAGAGGCAATAACACCGACAAGATCGCACCACCCCTTTGGGATGTAAGGATTTTCCTTTTCAACACAGTAGACTCTTTTTTCTTGGCTACTTTCCTTATACAGGAAAACCTCGTTTATCGAGCACCCTCGGGGGGGAGCGCATGCCGGATAACTCATTTTGCCGTTGTTTTGAGTTACTCTTATGGAATCGCCCAAAATCCCATTTTTTTTTCCACCCCCATCACAAGGAACTGGCCAAGGGCACAACAAAAATGGGTAACACAAAGCCTGCTTAGTTGCCAGTCCCTATAAAGAAGACAGTAAGAGAATAAAATAAAAAAGAGGGGTGAGCCAATTTAGTTCGGGAGGTGTCTTGTTACTCTTCTTTTGAAAAGATGTAAGTCATAGGAAAGTGGAAAAATAGAAACAGGAAGAGAGTTCCAGAGTTTACCAGTGAAAGGGATGAAAGGGTTGCCAACCCTGCGTACCCCGCCAAATTTGAACTAAATTTCTGCCGATTTTCTCAGTTTTTGAAATAATTATACCTAATTAATACCTGGGTTATCCTGCTGAGTGCCCCTTTCTACCCCGCACTCCTCGTCAGGATGGACAAGCCAGTCCTCGTGTCGCACGCCAGCAGCACGAACACTCTCCTCTCTTTTTTTACAGGATCTCTCTGACGGGCTCAAGCTAGCCCGTGGACCTCCCTGCTGGAGGCCCGGAGAGAAAAAAAAAAAAAAAAAAAAAAAAAAAAAAAATGCCTGGGTCGATTAGTGCCGTTGTTTTGAATGCCGGTTAAATGAGGTTCTCCTGTATCATCTTTGTATTTGTTTAGTGATTTGACAATACCTTTATATTCCGTGAGTTTATTCTTTAAAATATTTAGAAATATCTCTGCTAAGCAATCAATATGTTTTTTTTCCAAGACTGATATGAGTTTCTTATGCTTTTCGGGAGAAATTTTAGCAAGTAAGAATATGAGCTCCTTGTGAAGGAAGGCAAATGGAGGTGCTGTTTTTGACATTTCTATGAAATGTCACGTGCATCTATCCATTCGTCCTGGGTGGTGTCATAACCCAACCAGGAAACATAAAATTGCTTCCTTCCGTTTATAATTCTGGATCTCTTGATGATAACGGGAAAAACTTCTGGGAGCTGAACCTTAACGAGTTCCTGTCTATAAAACAAGCCTTGGATGGGTTCACCGGTTAAACCTTTTATGTATAAGCTATGGGATATTGGCGATGGTCCACGGTGTCAATTTTAAATATTTCCTCTGTATTTTGAATATGAAATCCTCTTGCTGAATTTTGAGGCTCTGTCAGCACCCACTAATCGAACGTAATCACCAATGATCAATTCTCGACTGGTCGTGCTTTGATGCTTTTCTTGGCTTTTATAATGAAGCTTCTTAAACTGTTCAATGATTTGCTGGGGTTTCCTCATGGCGTGTACCTCAGCAGGTGTTTTCCCTAATTGCCTGTGTCGCGTGTGATTGTAGCTTTTGACCACACCATCGAGTACGGAAACGTACTCGAGTGTATTGTGTGCTGTCATGTATTTGTACAGGCGAGCTTTTAGAGTTCTGATGAAACGTTCCGCGATGCTGCTTTTTGTTTCTTGAGAATAAACGCTGTATGTTTTTATGTGTCTACCTCCTAAATAGCCCTGAAGTTGTCGATTGTAAAAATCTTTGCCTCGATCCACGAAAAGTCTCGACACCCCTTTAAAGACATCCTCCTCCTCTAGCACCGTCTTCATGGCCGCTAGCATGGAATTTCCATCTTTGCGTTTTAGTGTCAAAGTTTTTGCATACCTTGAAAATGCATCGATGCATACTAGAATATAATTATGGCCTTTGTTGTACGGCGATAAAACTCTCATGTCTGCCAAATCTGCTGCTATGATAACCTGTGGTTTTGGGCTGAGAATGGCTCTCCTCTTAATTTTTTTTGGTTGTAATTTGTGCAGAGTGTAGGCTCGGGAGTTTTCCAGAAACTTCTGCACGTCTTTCAAGGAAATATCTGGTCTAATGGTCTTCGCTGCTTCGTACAGCACCTGTGCACCACCTAGACTTCCAGGCTGGTAAAGATCCTGGTAAAGTTTCTCTAAAAAATGTTTTTTTGAAGGGGACAAGTTAATTACTCGCGCCATGAGTACACAACCTCGCAGGGTCCTTCGTCGGCAATATTTGATCTGAGTGACAACTCTTCCGGGGTAGTTATAGAAACATCTGCTAAAATATAACCGTAAGGTTTTCCCGCGTCGGCGCGTTTATATGCACTCAGGAAGACCTTGGTGTTCTCGCGACCATACAGCTGCCGGCCCAAAGTTTCAATCTGAAAGATCCCTTTGTTTCAGCAAAAGAAAGTGAGTGCAGTTGAGCGAGATACTTCGGGCATACTTTCCCTGCATGAATAAATTTTGAGAAATCAAAATAGCACTAATCCCGAGGTGTCTACCCTTAATGAAGACATTGGCCACCGTTTCATCATTGGCAGCCTGCAAAAAATTGTCATCATACACTACCAGTAACCCTTTGTCCTTCTGAAGGAGGTCAACCTCCACTTCGGGATCTATTATGTCCTTACTGACTGTTACTTTATCTTGAAGCTGTGGTAGGTGTTGAATGGGATGACGCGTCGTGCCGCAAATAAGGATTCTGTAAAACTTGCAACTGTATTTCTTAACTAATCGTGTAACCAGCTCCGTTTTACCCGAACCCGATGCACCTGCCACAAAAATCCGACCACCGCGTTCTGGAGGGAATAAATCGACAAGGTTTTCTCCGTAGCACTCGTCCATGACGACTGTCGCGTGATGACTGACCATCACCACCACCACCACCACCAGTCCCTTAGGCTAGTTTTTTTTTTTTTCAATTTTTTTTCAATAGACGGTAGGAGTGGGGCGAAAGTGTAAAACTATGTGGCAGAACGATGTTCTTCAAAATAGATTTTGCGTCCATACTGATCTGTCACGACCACGGCAATGGAATCAATTGTATTCTTGGACAATTCTTTGTATAAAGGCCTCTGCATGGAGTAATAATTATTACTTCCGCCGTAAGGCAGAGTTGCTAGTATGTTCACTGTTTGCCCCGCAAATCGTGTAGGTTGTATGGCATCGCAATATAAATGTAGATAATCTACATCCGCGTGGGGGTCGGGGGGAAAGCGAGCGTTGATTTTCTCCAACTCAAAAGCCCGAGGTTCGTCTGTTATAAAAATGTCATAATATTGATTAGGAATAAACCCTAATATGGCGGCTAGTCGAGGTTTGATTCTGCATAATTCTGGAACTTATTCTGCAATAATTCACAGCATTACACCCATCTAGTGAACGTTTGTGATAACAAACTTAATTTTTGTTGTAGCTCAATACCCCACGTTCTTCATTAAAATAAGTTTTGTAATTTGAAAATCCAAATACGGCTTTTAATATAGCCAGCCAGTATGTGTTGAGTTCCTCCACAATGGCACTTATTTCTTTGCTAGTGATATTTTTAGGGGGTCGGAGTGAGTATTGCAATTGCCTTCTTACCGCGTACCCGTCACCGCCGCCGTCACTTATATATAATTTTTTTTTCCTCACATACTTCTACGACAGCCTTACCATCGTCTTTGTGGAGAGTATATACTTCTCTAGGCATAAAAATACCATGCAAGGCAACTTCATACTCTCGGTTTGGATTGAAGGCAAGCGGAATGATGTCATTTTGGAATCACCCGGGAAAGTTTTCTGGATACAGGTCTCTGGACCCTAAACTACTCAGGTACAGTATATAGTCTTCCTCTGCACTCGCCATGGTGAGGATGATAACTGCCGCTGTTTAACATTAGCATTCGGCTTTTAACCCACGAAAAATAAAAAGAGGTGCTACTACCGCTAGTACTCGCTCCCTCGTCGGGAATCCAGTTAGGAGGGGGAGGAAATCTCCAAGCCAGTCTTGGAGGAGAAGGAGAGCCAGAAAAGGACGGAGGAAGCAGTGGCCAAGCCCGCCTCTGCACATCGTGCTGGTTCTGCCGCTGCCGTTTCACCGGGAACCCCCGCGGCGGCGGCGATGGCAGCGACCGCGGTGATGGCAATGGCGGCGGTGACGATGGTGGAGGGGGCAGTACCCCGCCCCCATTACTTGTTGTTGTTGGTCTCATACATTTACCTTCTCTTTCATTCTGTACTCCATATTTCCAACGCCGTTTCCTCCATAAATCACACTCACCATGCAGTGACATTATTTATACTACTACTGCTGCTAGTAGTAGTAGTTGTGCGAGTTATTGCTCGCTTCATTCGCTGACGCTGAGGAAGATCGGGATGCCCATAAGCTCTAGTGACTATACCAGAAGGATTGCTGGGAAGTGGTTGATCAGAGAGCAAATGAACTCTTTTATTATCACAGGCGGTGAGACCTGTCTTCTTAATAACTGTGGTGCACATCTGACCTTGAATGTTACGTATGCTAGTCACTTCAGTTGCATCTTTCTGTAACCCTTGCAGTACCTGCCTGTATTTCTCATGTGTGTAGTGTCTTAGAGAATTTTGAGGAATGCCTTTAGCTCTCTTAATTTCACCACCAGTGTCATCCGTGCTGGTGGGATCACAGGCTAGTTTGACAGAGTACATTTTGGGTTTTAGACACAGCATTTCTTTAATGTGTTTTGCCCCCACTTCTGACTTGACGTAACCCGTCAGTCCTTTCTTGGAGGTGTCATGTAACGGATGGTCAGGAGGAAAGTTACTGAAATCCATAACCTCTTTTATTAAGGGAAGAGAATAGAATTCACTAATATCCTGAATGTTAGAGACGCAAATGGCCGCAGAGTCTGTGTCCCCGTAAATGAAAGATAGTTGGTCGGGTTCACAGGCTTTTCGAAGCGTATCGTAGTAGAACTCATACATTTCAACTTTGGCAAGCTCGAGAATCTGATACCCAATGTAGTTGGGCTGGTTGACGCGGATCTTACGCTTGCCTCGATGTACAATGACCCTGTCATCCTTGAGAGGTATGAGTCTCTGGAACAAAGGATCGCATACCCTACGCCGCAGCGCTTGTTTGGTGGTAATGATCTCGGAAGTGACACTGTATTTAACAGGATCCATTAGTGGTGATTTACCAAATATGACATTTGAAATCATTTTAAAAACCTTGGCCTGGGTAGTACTACCAGTCTCCCGCCGAGCTTTGAGGTTACCCTCAATGAAAGGTTTGAGGTAGTTGGATTGTTTGAACTGGTATATATCATTAATTTTGACAATTTTACCTCCCTTTTTCAGGTAAGACTGTATCAAGTAAAGACTACAGAGAACATTATTCTGGGGAAGGTGTGACCCCACGAGTTTCCGCGACTCTGGGGGAAATTTGCACCCTGTTTGGCGTATCAAAGATTTACTGTACTGTGACAGGTGCTGTTCTGTGTCAATGTCCATGTGATGGATGTGAAGGGGAAACTCATCCGTCATCCTGGCAAGCTCGGCATCGATGGGTGAGAGATCACACTGGATCCAGTATCCTACACCTCCATCTGGATCCATAGTTTCTATGTTATGACTCATCAGCCACTCCTCTCTTTCCCCAGGGGTAAGTTTCTTAGTCTCTTTCTGGCAAAGGTTTACACATAGCTCCAGGATAGACTGTTCTTGTCAAGGTACACAATGTGCTGAGGAATCAACAACAACAACAGCAGGAGAGACAGCAGGAGCAGGGGGGGGCTTTTAACATGCCTCCCCCACCCCCCCAAAAAAAAAGAACCCCGGCGTGAACACAATGAGCCACCCTCAAAGCAACAAAAGTCTCCACAGCCCAATATAAGACATCCCATGGTGGTTATTGAAGAAACCAATAAAAGAATTGATCCAAGATTAATTCAACAGCATAAAATAACTCACAATGAAGAAAAGAAAAATAGAGGCGCTGAGGATGACATTGGGGGATTCTCCACCCCTCAAAATAAAGAAAATAAGACAAGATCTCGGAGAAAACTTAGTCTTAGCAGAGCCAAGTCGGCAATCTTCAACACGAGTGGTGTTGGCAGCACTGTAGAGCTTGAACATGATGTGCTTGAATCGCAAGCACCACCGGGAGTGAATAATTTGGTTCGTGACCAATTGAACAGTGCACAAACGTTGGGGGAGGATGAATCCCCAATAGAAAGTACTGTATATTACCCCCGTCCCTAGAGGCTATGAATCTTCCGTTTTCACTGGCTGAAATGTCAGACATATTCAAAGACAGTATAGAAAACGAAGAGACAAATTAGGATGCATTACATGTGTAGTGAATAGGTTTTTTCTTAATTAGTAAGGTTTATCAAGCCTGATAACACTAATGGGTTTTTTTTATGTGTAGTCATAGCCTGGATTAAATGTTTGATTAAGTGTCTTAGCATTTTACGTTTCATCAAAATAACATTAATGTTTATATGTACTTAGGCTGTGTATATTATCCATACTGCGTTTTATGGTAAAAATCAAGATAAGTAAGTTTAAGTAATAAAGTATTAACGTATATTCTGTTCTATCGTGTTTTTATTTTTCTTATTTACTTTTGTGTTCATTCTTTTATTTGTGTATTGTATTTATTGCTTAAATTAATTACTTCATTAGTTTACGGTATTTTATTTTATTTTATTTTCTGAAAGTCGACTCTTCGAACCTGGTTTTCTATATTTTACTAAACGTTCATTAACTTAGTCTTGACTGCAAGGGGGAGATTGTGACAGTTCCTTAAAAAGAATTGTTTACAAATATAAATCCTTTGATATACAAATATACAGAACCAACAAAGCAACTGGCAACAAAAACAAAGGAAGCCGAAGGCAAAGCTTATTCCACGCCTGCCACTGGACTGCATTGTGGAGTACATCACCACAACCCACTCTGTATTGTTTTGGACAAGATTGCTCATGGAAACCAGCATAACCGTGTGATCATTTCCCTGAGCAGCTCAGCGAAAGTTGCTTGGTGAGTCTGCTCACTGAGCAAAATTGTCCCCGTGTAATACCGCCTAAGTTTTCACTCAACCAATGATCTTGTGAGGTACAAATGTCTTAACACATCCTAGCCCTACACAGGTACAAATGGTGCTTTCATGTTCCACTTTCCAAATCCAGCATTTGCAGTCTGCTCACACTGCAGATCTTCTCCACAATATCAGACAATTTATGATTTCTCGGCCGCAGAGTTAATTTCAAAAGGCCATTCAAAATTTCATCATTACTATTGGCCCACAGTTTCTGTGAGACGCCTCTCTGCTGGGTTCACAAACATAGGAATACAGGAACGGTTGCAATTCATCAAAGTAACTTCTAAATGCATGATCTTCACTAAAATTACTTAATAGCTCTGAGACTCTGCTTTCAAAAACTGGCATACTATGACTACTTACAATACCCTTTGAACCAAAAATATACTTTAAAATACTGGAGCAATCATATTCTTCCTTATCATCTAGGATCTCAGGGAGCTGTTTTTCTACATTTTCCTTCAAATGTTGGCAGTTCAACACATGCACTGTTGATGGGAAACAATTCTCTAGTGCATTAAACAAAGCAGACTCCATTTTATCTCCCAGCTTTACTTCAAAAATAGGTTCTGTATCTCCTAAGATGCCCACTAGATATGAAAAAAAGGATACATACGTTCTGAACTCCAAATCCCAGTGCAGAAATACAGGGCCAAGGTATAAGAGTGGCTCAAAGGATTCCTCATGCAGTGCTCTCGAGTTCTGGTAGACCGTCATAGTAACATAGCAGTCACCCACCGTATAGGTGCGGTCTATGCCCAGAACACTCTCATATTCCAAGTTCCTTTTCATGTCACTGAACTGATCATCGCTGTGCAAAATAACACACGCAGGTTTGTTTTTGCGGTGGATGACTGCCTGCACACTGGGGTTTTCTTCTAACATTGTCAATAATGCATGATTTTCATCGGCAACCTTCGCCACCTTCTCCTGTTGCAACTTCTTGGCTGCACGATATTTTGCATCAGCCACCTGTTTGAGACTCCTTGGCGTCCCTAGTTCACCGTCCTTCAGCATCTCTTCATAAACTTGTTTTGTAGACTTATTTTTCAGCTCCTCATTCATCTTCTCAAGTAGCCTGGGATTGGTACGAATGTATTCTTTGGAGGATTTTTTTGAGTTTCCATGATTAGTGACTGGACCAGTTCGAACTCCAGAATATTCCACTACCACTCTGTCATGAAACTCCCCGCCTGATATACAGGTGATGCGCCTCCTGTAGTTGGGGTTGCCTTTCAAGGTGGAATAATAGCGATGCAGCTTCACCATTGTGTCTCGGTCAGGCTGTGGATCAAGGGGAATCCAGTGCAACACTCCTTTCTTACGACTCTCGTTGCAGAAGCGGCCCTCCTTGAAGGACACGGTTCTAACATTTCCATCACAAAATGTAATGTAAGTGTTTGCAGACTTTCCTTTCAGACTGTCCCACACACCACAATCATCGTGATAATCGGTTCTCAAATTCATCTTTTTCTTTACGGCATTTTTGGAATCTTCTAAAACAAAGAACACGTTGTTTTTCTCACCTGGCGGTATTTCATCCCGGATTGTGTCGGTGCTTCGGAGGAGGTTGATGATCTGACTTAACTGTAAGAATCTTCCAGGGATAGGAAGGTTGCCGTAACTGTAGTCGTGAGTTTCTGGTTCACAGCGCGGTGTTTTAGCCGGTGGTTCATCCGCGCTGTCTGTACTGTCACTGAACCACTCGGTCTCCGCCTCATCCTCGGGGTGGGAGGCGGACGTCGGCGCCTCAGACTTCAATGCCTCCATAGCATTGTCGTCATCAGCCAAAAAATGTGACATCTGAAACAAGATTGATAGGAGCTATTAATAAAATGTTTTTCTGATTCTGAATATTAACCCCTTCATGCCCAGATCTTTCCTAAGTTGCTATATAAAATTGTCTGTTGTTAGCCATAAAATTACTAAGTCACTGAATATACCACATTAGTTAGTGAACAAGGATACTAAACAGGTCATAGCTATAAAACATTGCTTATAGTCACTAAAAATCGTCTAATGGTACCCAAATTATAATGGAAATTACGTTCTGGACCTCAAGGGGTTAATAATATGTTTTTCTGATTCTGAATATTAATGCGTCAGTGTTTTGATGCATAACAAACATATTCTAAAAGTTGTCATCTGGAACCTCAGGTAAATTTGGAATAAAGATTGTAAAGTCCATTGAATACTTTGGCAAACACATCAACAATAGAAAAGACTCCTTCAAAATCCATACAGTTCATTGCCTAAAAAAAAAGGAAAACAGTCAGCAAATAAAACATACCCAATAACTAATACAAGTTCTAATTAAAATATATCGGTAAAACATTTTAGAAGAGCCTTGCAACACCAACATCCCTAATCTGAAATCCTTGTAGTTGACTATGTAGCGAATGTTTTATTTTTTAGGTTAACGGATCCAGGCCCAATAACCACGACGTATATGCGAGACAAAATATAAAATGAAAAGTAAGGATTTGTCTCAAGTCCTCAAAGTTTCCTATAGAAGATAAGTTACCATAATATTCTTGTAAGTAGAAATTGAATCAGCTCACATCACAAATCTTGGTAACATATTGAGGCAAATGCAGAGTAAAAGTACTGTTGGAAATTATAAGAAAACACAGCGAGAATCTCCGAGGGTCGTCATCAGCGTTTATTTACAACGTGATGACTCAAGGCGGTCAGGTTGTAAATCACATCTTTACTTGGATTCCTAAAGCATAACCGTCCAAATCAGACTCTTTCAGAAATTCATTAATCCACTTTGAATTCCTGAAATATTTTCTAAAGCAGGATTAGCTACATAATTTTCTAATGTGGAATCTGTTTAATTTGTATCAATCTACTTTTGATTCTTAAAATTGAAAAAATAACATTAAATATCGAATGAGATTGCAGAATACAGTAAACCCTCTCGTATTCGGACCCTCATTATTCAGACTTTGACATTATTCGGACTTCCTCTTTATTTATTTTTTTAGGGGTCGAAATTTCCTAGCTATAACACCTAGAATTTTTTTTTTTTTTTTTTTTTAGTGGTCGAAATTTCCTAGCTATATATATACACCTAGATTTTTTTTCAACATATCCCCCCCTTATTCGGATCCTTGAATTACTCGGACCACTCCTTGGCCCAATTAGTCCGAATATGAGAGGTTTTACTGTACAATGAAAAAGTAAAGATAGATGCAGAAAGTATCAGTTGGAAATTATTCAAATGATTCAAGAAGGAGCCTTATATTGGCTTTACTATACTATTACACTGAGGAGTCTAATTTGTATGTCATTAATATCTACAGTCTGCATAAATTACTACAATTACAGACATTTAACAACCTAGATCTGTTCATTAACTTATCTGTATCTTATCTACCAATGACAGGCATTTCTATTTCTCACAATTACCCATTCATCAAGCTTACGTGATAATCCGTGTTTCAACCTGTTGACTGAAATCCCACATCAAGCAACACATGAGCTCCCTTTTGCATCATGGAAGCCAGAGCAATTTTTAGCCTTTTGGGGGCTCTATGCGAAATGCTGTGTGGGGGCCCTATTTTGTAAAACTATGGTGGGGGGATTCCAAGCCCTCTAAGGTGGTCCGGGGGCACGCCTTTAATATTTAAATGCATCAATCCGGTGCACTTTAATAGGAAAAGACTATATTCTAAAAAAATCAGCAAATAATGGCAGCTTGGGGGCTCCTTGGTGGCTTCAGGGGCCCTATACAACCGTGTAGTTCACATATAGTAAGAAACGGCCCTGACGAAAGCCATCACAGAGGGTTGTATAGGCTATGATTTTGGCCTACCTCAGTCCGATCACAGCTATGCTTGTTAATATAGAATTATTTGCCCTTATTTGATTTATGCATTTACTACAAACTAATTTTGGAGGTAACATATAGTGATAGTTGACATATAGTATCATTGACTATTGCCCACATGTATATAATATATTTTATTTGCTTTAGTACTAAAGTTCTTTCCTCATGTAGGCTATGTATATTACACTAGGGTCCCACATAAAACGATAAATTGGTCGATAAACGAGGTCGTTTTATGTGAATTCGCCCTATGTGAAACACATAACCTATGGGAAAAATTGATAGTGGTCGATCGGTCCTCCCGCCCGTACCCGTACAACGGCGTACATTTATACTTGTTCACACCCATGCATACCAGAACATGGTATTATTTTACACTAGGATTGAAATTCCCTACACAATTGGGAGTATGGTTTCTGTTTACCTTATTGGATTCTAGGAAACATTATTTTGGACTCAAACTTTTAGAGATAATGATAAATTAATCAAAAAAACCATTTGTTTTATATTTTAGGTCGTTCGCTTTATAGGGGAAACGCTTTATGCGAACACGCTTTATGTGGGACCCTAGTGTATTATTATTTATTTTCCTGTATGCCTTCGGGTGAAAATAAAACTATTATATTATTATTATTACATCCATGAAATGTGACACCATTTCCCCTTTTGGTGTGTAGGGAAAAGTTTAAGATCTACGCCTCTAAACCTTCCGTTTTTTTTCCCTGCTGACAACGAGCTTGGGAATCCAGCAATAAATTGGGGCCATTGAGTGGTGGAGGCAATACGAGTCACTTTTGGACAATCCCACAATTGATCTAATTACTGCAGGCAACATTTTATAGACGTTTTCTAGAACCACAGCTCGCACACTGGTTAGGTAATGAAAATGTGATGTATGATTTATGGGTAGCTCAAAAACACATCCCTCTTACATTCCCAAAGATCATATGTGGTGTTAGAGTATTCTATGTGGTGTTAGTTACATGGCGTTAGATTTCACACAGCAATAGGAGATTTTACGTTATGTTCCATGATTTCATGTGACGTAGTTAATGACATTAAGTGATGAGGAAATTATTTGATAGAACTGGGCTCTCTCTGCGGCACTTAAAGGCGCTGTCACACGAGCACTTTTTCCGGCAATATTCAGCCAGCAACACACACTCGGCTAATATTGCCAAGGTTGTGGCAAGACGAACCTGCGTGTGTTAAAATTGCCAAGTTTTGGCTAAATTCAAAACTAAACCACCACCAACGAATATTATTTGACGTTCAGTGTTAATGCACGCCTTAATTCAAAATACAGAAATTGAAATAAACAACTACATAGTGGCAAGAACCAATTCCAAGACGAATTGTGAAGTCTTGTACATTTTTGGAACTCTTCAAAGGATTTATAACTCATCGGAGGATTTCGTGAGTCCGTGATGGTCTTCGGTCTTCCCTATTTTTTTTGTTGGCTGTCTATCTTTCTAGGGTATACTGGACTGGACCATCTTCACCGCTCCTGACTGACAGCATGTAACTTAGGGTAACCGCTGCTACACATAATGCGAGGTCTTTGTTCATCTTCAGTCTTGCTGATTTTAGCTTGAGTTGGGAGTCACGCTCACAAGCAGTAGAGACTGGTGGTGTAGCCTTTGTACCGTAGATAACACTAAAGTCGCCAGGACAAAGTTTCTTTTTTATTTACAGATGTCTGGTGGCGTTAATACTTACATTTCTACATCCATGATTTCAGGACAGTTAGAGGGGGCTATCTGGAGAGTCTGTGTCATTTTGTGTCTTCATATGTGTCATATTATGGCTATAAATGAACAAATTACAAAAATAAAACCGAATGGTGACGTTGGTAACGGGCTACACTAAGGTCGCCATCTAGTGTTTATGTTTAGAGTGTCCTCCCGTCGTCTTTGTCGCCTGAAAAAAAACTAGTAGAGAAATTTGCAGATACAAAGCATAAAACAACACTGAAACAGGGTAGATTCTCAGTCCTATCATAGATATCAGTCATGATATAAACTATGTACTGTGTGTGGATGTGTGATTACCTACATATAAGACAGTCACACATACATATTCATGCCTCTTAGTAAAATACTACACATACAGGTTAGGTAGCAACACTGTACGCAATGCGGCAACAGTGCACCGCCCTCCAGGCATATCATGTAACCTTAGTCGCTACTCAGCAGGCGGACTGTCAAGACCAGCTCTCCGCTGGTGGTCCCGCTTATCTCTGTTCTCTATTAATAAACACCTACGGAAGTAATGCTCGCTTCTCCCTGGGATAACGTCCCGACAACCACTCCGGTAATCACTGCAACCCGAGTAACACTGTATATCATCTTCAGTGGCACATACAAATCAGTAGTGATGCTATGATTCGTAATATACGGCTGTTATCTATAATATAATATAATAAATATATAAAATATAATATAATATATAATAATATAATATAATAAATATATAAAATAATGTAATATACTGTTATCTACGGTACTTTGTTATTGCTAGCTGGTCAGATACGGCTCAGCTCGCGTGGCGATTAAAACGAGAAGTTGAAATTGGCGTTAAAACTCGGCTAACTCTGTGAAAGTCCGTGTGACCAGAAAGTGGCTCGAAATCGGCTTGGCTGAATATTGCCAGCTAAATTCTAAAAAAAAAGCTGTCTTGTGACCCCACCATAATACTCACGTTTTTAGTATAATTTCTGCTTCAGCATGTAGTGGCGATATTATTCACTTCCAGCACCTAAAAATGAAATATTTATGTTCATTGGAAATCATTAGAAAAGAGCCTATTTCCTATGCAGTCAAAAACATGTAATGCCAGCCAGAGCCATTAGGTAAGCTGACCTAACCTATATAACCTAAGAAAACTTAACCTGAATTACCATAACCTATTATTATCATATGTAAATAAGTTTTGTTTATGGTTTGTGGAGTGAATAATATCTCCACTACATGCAGAAGCAGAAATAACACTTAACACATGAGTATTAACCCCTTCACACCCAGATCTTTCCTTTGCTATAAAAATGTGTATGTTGTAGAGCCATAAAACTACGAAAAGTAACTGAATATACCAAATTAGTTAGTCGACAAGGATACTAAATAGGTCATATCTATAAAATATTGCTTATGTTCACTAAAAATCGTCTAATGGTACCCAAATTACAATGGATATTACGTTCTGGGTCTCAAGGGGATAAGGCTAGAAGAAGAAGCCCAGTTCTGCTGAATAATGACTAAATAATAAAATGCTCATTTATATATAATAATGGCTTGGTTAGCTTAGGTTTTGCTAGTTTATTTAGGTGCGCGGTGTTGGCCAGCCGCCAGCGCATGCCGCGCATTGGTGTCTAATAATGAAATAGTCTTCATTCTTCCTTGTCATTTATTACAAGTGGAACTGTCGCCGAAAATTTCCACGTCAGCGAGTGTTCCACTGTCGGCGAGAGTTCTCAGTTGATGTTTTGGCAAAAATTCTTATCAGTGACAGTTCCATAAACCATGAATACTGGTCATATACAATCATGTGTAAGTCTTATGGTATTATTTCAGATGAACACCAAATTCACTTTGGTGGACGAAACAATTTTTTTCGGATGAGTTTTGATGTGTTTTGAATTAATCTGACAGTTTCTGTTTCATTCTTTTTTTTGTTTTTTTGTTTTTTTGTAAAGGTTGGGTATTTTTAAAATTAATTTCAAAATATAATAGATGAATATTTTCTTTTAATTTGAAATTAAAGTATTTTAATTTGAAGCTCAGTTGTTTTAATTTGAGTGAAAAGGTGAAGAAATACAGAAAGTAGGCGACGCTTTTTAGCCATAAGTGTACTTAGTATGTGGAACTCCCTGATTTTGTAGTCTGTCAGCTGAGTACTTCAAAGCAGCTTTGGGTTTATGGAACTGTCGCCGATGGGAATTCTCGCCGAAACACCAACCAAGAACTCTCGTCGACGTGGAAATTTTAACCTAACCTGGACATTGGCACCTAACTGATCAAGCTATTGTTGGTATTTCATCCCTGAATGCAGAAACACGGGTAAAACTTCATTAAATGAATATATTGGGTCCAGTAATATCAAGAATTGGAACACTCGCCAAAGGCGGCGAGAGTTCCGATCGACGACAGTTCCAGATATCCACAAAAGTCCCGATTATTGTTGTATTTATCGGTTATAGTTCACCAACTGGGGACTGGCGTGTGAGCGGGTCTGTGCCCCTTATGTTAATGGACCCCAGCCTTACTCTGTGTTGTGGCAATGACACTAGTAGGGAAAGCAGCCAGCAGATTTGTCATGGTGGTTACAGGGAGTTTCGTACACAAGTTGTTTCGTACATACCTGGTGTCGTTTCGTAACTCTAATAGTCAAGTTCAACTCTGAGCTGAGTGTACGAAACGACCATGGTTTCATATAGACTACGAAAAAACTGTTTGGTGTACAAATCTACTGGTGTACGAAACAACTTGTGTACGAACTGACTGAACCCCTCCTGTCGCGAGCTCTCCACCGCATCACACCCACTCACTGCATGGACATCACGGTTAACATGTACTCTAGCTGGGTTCACAAACACTGCAAATATTTCTAAGCCCTTCATTTCGTCAGCGTAATGCTATAGACTCACAACAGTCATAGAAGAGGACGCCATCGTGCAGTTTCGCCTCCCTGTGGTTTCGCGCCTTCCTGCTGATAACTGCAGCTGAGGGCCTGAGGCTGGGGCGCTGGGCTCATTGTTTACAAACACTCACACGTGGCCCGCGGGATTTGAATTACACTTTTTGGATGACCAGAGAAAATAAGAAGAAAGAAAAAGAAAGAAACTAAGAAGATAGAATAAGAGAAGAAAACAAATTAAAGACCCAGACAGCAAGAAGAAACACGTCAGGGAGTGCCGTTGAAAAAGGCCTGACTCCCGACCAACAACTGAACTGGGTGGGCATTTTCGAAGGGGCTCTAAACTACACCCTCTTAGCGTCCTAAGACCGACTTAGTTATACCGGGCCAAGAAGATTACTAAGGAAGCATTTTCGGGCGTCATCTTAGCCTCGTATAAGGGGACAGAAGGCCAACCCTTCTTAAGGCTGATTCACACTGGCGTTTTCTCGTCACATTTATCTGACGAGAAGTCGGTCTCTTGCGGGCTAGTGCGGAGATTACGTTCACACACGCAATTCGTTTCGGGAGACAAATCTTCTTCTTCTTCTTCTTGTGACCTTTTCTGCTTAATATCGCCAAAGGCACTCTACGTTGTAGTGTCTTTGGTATCGCTTTGTAGGTCGTCTGTCAAGCTCGTGCTGACGACCAGGGTCGTCCCTGACTTCCCGTGCCTGACCTACAGGGTCAGGGGTCACGTCGCGCTACAGGGGCTAGGGGCTGGCTTGTGTGTATTTGGCGCGCGAAAGATAAGTTTTCGCGCACTTTATTATGAAGTAGTATTGATAGTTTAATTTTTTCCTTGATATCATCTACTAAATCAAACCCCACGTCTAACCTAACATAATCTGATTTAAACTAACAACCGTTTATGGCTACGGTAGCCAAAATGGAAAATTTTCGGTATTATATGTAGGCCTATCGCCATTGGCATGGGAAATTTGGATTCAAATTAAGGATGAAAAGATCTGCACGATGATGTAAGTTAAATTTGTTAGTTTTTAGTGCCCAATATCGAAATTATACTAATAATTGGGGTAATTTGGGAGGGTGGTGCTGGCTTCTACGTTTATTTGAATTTGGCGCGCGAAATTCTCGTCAAGTCGGTAGATAAAGACCGAGCGATCGGTGTGATTTTTTTTGAAAACTTATTGCGATCATGACACCAGCCCCAGACCCAGACCCCTTCTCGTCAGATAAATGTGACGAGAAAACGCCAGTGTGAATCAGCCTTTAAGTATGGATAATGTTCAACTGTCTGCCGCAACACTTATGCCCCTGACGAGAGAGGACATATTACACCTGTTATTCTTAGTACATATGCATCTAACAGGAAAAGTCCGAAAGTTTACCTACTGTAGTACATAATTATAGATCTCTTCATGCATTAACTACCCTGGAACTTGGCCTTCTTGCTATTAACATAAATATCAACCCCAGAAATACCTGTCCTGCACCTTGTGGGCTGGCTACACACACCAAGTATATATATAACTATGTCATGTATGGGACCCTGCCAGTGGTAGCACATCGGGCAGCCACTAAACCTTTGGGTAATATTGATGATCCTATGCCCTTACCGGCTGATGCACACAAGGTATAGGTTTGGGAAAGCTGGCTGAGAGGATGGTTACCTAGGGTATTTGCATCACAAATTGGTGAGCTATGGGATCATCACACCACTATGCGAGTCAATCAATAAATGAAGTATTTTTCCTAACATGGGTGGATGGATATCTCACACAAAGAACTTAAAAAAAAAAATTTCATTGAATGCACAAAGCTCTAATAAATGTTAGTATTCATCCCATAAAATGAGGACGATTGATTGATTGATTTAATGCCAAAAAAAAAGGTGAATGTGCCAGACATCAAAAAATGAGGACGATACACACAAACTTCTGCTTATATACATCACACAAGCATTAGTTTCATTGAAAATAAAAAGATTGTACAATGTTATATCAATCAACTTCTCTTTAAAGGGTCCACCCACACTAAGGGTGCTACAACGTTATAAACATTAAGGAGAATGTTTCATGTCACATTCAATTGCACGCTCCTTTTACAAAATACTCTCTTTCTCTCCTGGGACTGCCACACAGCTCACCTGAAGCTCTTTCAGCTCCAGTAACTGGCTCTTTCAACAACCTCTTGTCCAGTGACATTGGTACAGCATCCTAAGGAGTAGTTCACAAATCCCAACTTACACCTGGCACCCATTCCCTGCTGAGTGAGCAAGAGAGGCTACCCATCTATCTTATCCTACCTGGGAACTGTACATAACATCCTTTGGTTTTTAAGTGAAAGCACTGACTACTGTACTCCAGGTTATCCCATCATGTACATATACAGTAGGTGCAGAAAGCGGCCACTTATCCCTACCACATTATATTGTTGTAGATTGACAAAGGTATTTCTCCATGTAGGCTACTTCACCATGTTGTGTTCATCTAAAGACACTGGTTGTACTCTACTCATTATATAGTTCATGCTTCTGTCAGCACTCTTGTTGTAGCCACTCTTCACCCCTTTGCCTTGCTGGATCAGGAAATACTCAGGCAGGCCTCAATGCAAGACGTGCTCCATGCCCTGTGCCACCAACCTGCCGCTGCTTCCTTGCCTCAAGGGAGCCTTCCCTTCACCCATCTCTGGCTCTTACATAAATTCGTGGTGTGTTTCATTATCCCTTTTTTAGAGGGATTTTCTCTATGGCTTTCAAACGTTTGTTTCATACTACATTTACCACAAGATATCATTCTTATATAAAACCACAAAACATCTTGGAATTTCCTCTCCTTCTACTCTAAATTAAAAGGTGCCTTTTTGCTAAGACTGGAACTGTGAGAAAACTAGTAAGTGGTACAGTGATCTTCAATGAAAAACACTATTTGGAATACTCTTGGTCGCAAAACACACTAGAACACTGGCAGCAGCCCCTATAATATTGATGTGACAGCGGCATCACACTACAAAGCCACATCACTTCACCTGCGGGGAGATGATCCTTCAGGGCGTGCCATATACTACCCTTACTTGGGGAGAAATGGCCCGTCCCTTAAATAGAGGCAAACGCAACCAGATTCAAGGACCATTTTTCCCTTCAAGGAGCAGTACATAAGAACATAAGAAGAAAATAAGTAATCTACAAGAGGCCGTGAGACCTACACGAGGTAGTTGCCAGTGTTCTAGTGTGTTTTGCAACTAAAAGTATTCCAAATGAGTGTTTTTCATTGAAGATCACTGTACCACTTACTAGTTTTTTTCACAGTTCCAGTCTTAGCAAAAAGGCACCTTTTAATTTAGAGTAGGAGAGGAAATTCCAAGATGTTTTGTGGTTTTATATAAGAATGATAGTACAGGAGGCCTATGGGTAAGCTTTTCACACACCCTGTACACACCACCATCACCGTGTCAGCCGTAACAAAGGATACGTCCACCAACACAATGATCTAATTGGGTTGTCTTTATTGTTCAGATTGCAATAGCCCTTCCATGGGGTATGACGTAAAGTTCACAGCCAAAAAGCAAGTACATTATCAGCTTTATCTGAACAGAAATTGTAGCTTATGAATAATAGGAAGCAAATGATTGAACCATGAATATGTAAATTGATAGCCCACTACAAACACACAAGACATACAATTACATGCACCTCATTAAAAAAATCACGGCAAAAAAAAAGTTTGCTGGAATGCTTGTGTTTCATTTTAATCTCCCTGTCACTGTACCAATGTACCATGCCTTGTGCTGTGTGCAACGTCTGTCCTTAAGCAATTTAAGGCAAAGGAACTCTTGACCGATGGACAGATTTTGACCCATGATTTACACCTGAGATTCTTCAAAAGATCCATGACTGTCCTCCCCTAATACTATCGTCCTGCAAAAGGGTGCAAGAACACTTCATTAAATGTGTAGTTAGCAAAAACGAATACAAACAGGTGAGTAGCATCAATATCATTTCATTGTATGGATTTGTGATAAAATTATGATTGTCATCATTCTGAATGGATATGTACATGTTTGTTTGCAGGCATCAGCCATCATCACCTGAAGGCTATTCACTAAACTGTTCCTTTACTAACCACATATATCTGAAGATCTCTGGTTTCCAACTCTCTCTCTTTAAGAACTCATCCACATCTTCTATTGGTCTACCAACTGGTCTACCTTCCTTCAAAATAAGTGACATGTTTCTCCCAGCCAAAGGAATCCTTCCCCTCATTCCCCTCAACATGGCTGAACAAATGAAGTCCTCCAGTCTTCATCTCTTCACTAAGGTCATCGTTTCCTTGCCTACTTAACTTTTCACTCACTGGGCCATTTCTCACCGACAATGTCAATATGTTGAAACTAAGCATAATAAATGACTTCCAACCATAATTTACATGAATATGAGTAAAAAAATACATTGATATGAAAATATCTCCAATGAGGAACAGTTTTGCCCATCCCTTTACCATGAATACAAGTCGCTGTACAGGAATCACTCACAACATAGTAGAGTACTATTGAACATATAATATCTCAGTAAACAATATCAGCTTGTATCTCTTTCCCTACTCATTAATGCAACTTTCATAATCTTTTAAAATGTAGATACAGTACTTTGCGACATATTTGTTGCTACCCTGTACACAGTCTTCAGTGTGAGAACTGTAATCTCTCTCTCCTGACCATCTCCATCGTTTGGTGTCTAATTGCTTTACTAACATTCTCCATGAGTTCAGGCAGGTTGTCGGGTCTCCTATTGCGGATTACTTCAAGGCATTCATCTAAAACTTTGTCACTACCATTCAACCACAACTTTTGGGAGAAACCACTCTGTTGTGGTGCACATATATACCGGTATAAGAAGAGCTGCCATCTACTGAAGTAAACTTTAAATCCATGAAATTCAAAAAGATATGCTAAACTCATTACCTTCTTTTCAAAAACGGCCAATGTAGGACTATTAACAATGCCATTTGAACCAAATATTTTCCCTAAAACATCAGAGCAAACCTTTCCATTGCCAACAAAAATATCATGGAGGTCTCTAGTGAATGTTTCCTTTAGATGCTGACAGTTTATCATGTGTTCTGAAGCTGGAAAAGAATGTCTCAGCGCTTTAAACACAGCCAAGCTTGACTCACTCTCTACTTTCACTTCAAAATTCGGCTCAATGCCTTCTAACTTAACTATAATGTGAGAAAAGAAAGACATGTATGTTAAAAACTCCTCGTCCCAGTGCAGGAACACGGGCCCGAGGTACAAGAGAGGCACATTTGTCTCTTGGCACAATGCCCTAGAGTTCTGATAGACAGTCAAGGTCACACAAAAGTCTCCAACCTTATGGGAACAGTCTATCCCCAAAACATTTTCACACTCCAAGTTTCTTTTCATGTCCCTGAATTGATCCTCGCTGTACAGGATCACACAGGGAGGCTTGTCCTTGCTGTTAATGACGGCCTGAACACTGGGATTCTCTGCCAACATGGTCAGTAAGACTTGGTTTTCATCAGTTTCCCCAGATAACAATTCTTTTTGCTTCCTCTTTAAAGCAAAGTATCGAGCATTTGACGCCTGTTTGATGTTTTTTTTAGTCCCATTGCTAC
Source organism: Chionoecetes opilio (assembly GCA_016584305.1). NCBI lineage: Eukaryota > Metazoa > Arthropoda > Malacostraca > Decapoda > Majidae > Chionoecetes > Chionoecetes opilio. The sequence goes on along the minus strand of JACEEZ010023651.1, from coordinate 207,640 downwards.
TGTTTGACGGCTGTTTGATGTTTTTTTGAGTCCCATTGCTACTGTTTGACGCCTGTTTGATGTTTTTTTGAGTCCCATTGCTACTGTTTGACGCCTGTTTGATGTTTTTTGGAGTCCCATTGCTACTGTTTGACGCCTGTTTGATGTTTGTTGGTGTCCCATTGCTACTGTTTGACGCCTGTTTGATGTTTTTTGGTGTCCCATTGCTACTGTTTGACGGCTGTTGCATGTTTTTTGGAGTCCCATTGCTACTGTTTGACGCCTGTTTGATGTTTTTTGGTGTCCTATTGCTACTGTTTGACGCCTGTTTGATGTTTTTTGGTGTCTCATTGCTACTGTTTGATGCCTGTTTGATGTTTTTTGGTGTCCTATTGCTACTATCTTTCAACCTTTTTTCATAAATTTGCTTTACTGGTTTGCATTCGACCCCATCATTGATCTTCTCAAGCAGTTCAGGGTGACTTGTCTGGTGAGGTTTTTCTTGATCCTTGAGTGGGTTACAGTCAGAAGTGGAGTATTCAACTAACGCCAGATCATTAAACTCCCCGCCTGATACAGCTGTAATACGTCTCCTGTTATTGTTGTCGCTTTTCTGGATTGTGTAAAAACGCCGTAGCTTAATTAAGGTGTTTGGGTCTGGTTGTGGATCTACAGGAGTCAAAAAATCTTGCTCCTTGCTCCTTCTACAGATCATGCCATCATTTAATTTTAAAAGTAAAATATTTTTACTCATAGAATCAACGTAATGGCAAGTGGTTTTATATTTCTTGCCCTCCCATGGCCCACATCCATCATTGTAGACACTCTGGACATTTCTCTTTCTCTTGGCAGCATTTTATGAATCATTAATAACAAAGAACACATTGCTTTTTTCACCTGAAGGGAAAGGCTTAAAAGGGAAAGACTCTAAAATGGTTTTTGAATTTCGGAGACCTCTCAGGACTTCCTCCAATTTCATGAACTTGCCTGGAATAGGTAGTTTACCAAAGAAATCACCACATAAATTGTGTTTAGAACTTCGAAGAACCTTCCTTGGTGGTTCGTCAGAGCCATTACTGAAGTCTATGTCCTCTTCCCCCATAGGTGCAGCAGGCAAGGCAACAGGGAGTGGGTCGTCCATGCTCGTGCCCAGTGCAACCAGTTACCTGAAAGTTTTGAAAATTAACCTACCTTTCATCTAGTGGTGAGTCACAACATTTTCCACTGCAATTAATTATCATATATATATATATATATATATATATATATATATATGGGGGTACTACGTGGTAACCCCAGGCTGTCACACCTCCCTCACTCGCTAGCTGTAAAATGCCAAAAAATGTTGAGTGCCAAAAATGTTTGAGCCAAAAAATTTCAGTGCCAAAAAATTCAGTGCCAAACATTTTTGAGTGCCCAAAACTTTTGAATGGCAAAACATTTTGAGTGACAACAAAAATTTGAGAGCCAAACATTTTTGTGCCAAATTTTTTTGTGCCAAAATATTTTGAGTGGCAAAATGTTTTGAGTGGCAACAATTTTTGAGTGGCATTTTTGTTTTAAGTGCCATACATTTTTGAGTGCCAAACATTTGTGCCAAAATGTTTTGAGTGGCAAACAATTTTGAGTGCCAAAAAAATTTAAGTGCCAATTTTTTTTGAGTGCCAAACAAATTTGAGTGCCAAAAAATTTTGAGTAGCAAAATATTTTGAGTGCCAAAACATTTTGAGTGCCAAAATAATTTTGAGTGCCAAAAATGTAACTTTTTTCTTTTGTATAACTACAGTATGTGTACTAACATACACGGAATAGCTATACGTTACTTCATCCTGTGTTGCTTTATCTATGTAGTATGCTGTGTAAAAATATTTAAAAGAATGGTATATCTTTTCATAAATAATTTTTTCCCTCTCTTCCCTTTGCTGGCAGCACTCTGGTAAAGATAAGAAAAAGTTTGCAGGAAGAAATATGTTACTTTTCTGGGGGTTTTCATAATATACCTTTTCACTCTCAAATTAGAACAACAGAACTTCAAAATAAAACAAATTAATTTCAAAATATAATTGATGATTTTTTTCTTTTAATTTGAAATTCAATTATTTTAATTTGAAGTTGTTCTTTTAATTTGAGGTTCAGTTATTTTAATCTAAACTTCAGTTGTTTTAATACAAACTTCAGTTGTTTTCATTCAAACTTGTTGTTTTAATATAAACTTCATTTGTTTTCATTTAAACTTCAGTTGTTTTCATTTAAACTTCAGTTTTTTAAATTTAAAGTTCAGTTGTTTTCATTTAAACTTTAGTTGTTTTAATTTGAGATTCACTTGTTTTAATTTGAAGTTCAGTTGTTTTAATTTAAAGTTCAGTTGTTTTAATTTAAAGTTCAGTTGTTTTAATTTGAGAGTGAAAAGGTGTAGACGAAAAACACACACGTGTACCTGTATATACAGTTTCGGCCAATACACGATCGGTGGTTTTAAGTATCATGAACGATTAGTTCTCATCATAAGGAGTATATCTAACCCAATATTATCTGGGCGGCCATCAATGCTTACAGCAGAAATTAATTTCAAAGATCTTCATTACAGCTTAACTGTCCAGCCTGGTCACCATTACCATGTGTTTTGTGTGTGTTATGGTATTGCGCATGCTCAGAAACGATTAGGGTATGACGTTTCAATTGGCGCATGCTCAATTGAGGGTGTGATGAGCCAATCAAAGCAAAGCACGTTTCATGACGTGGCAGACAGCTTCAACCTGGGGCTTTGGAGGAGCATCAGTTTTCCAATAGCCGCTGCGTGTGAAAGGTGTGTCGCCTGTCGACCTCGATTTCGACTTTCTTCTGTTTTGTCACTACAATGCAGGTAAATTTCAATTGACCATTTGTTTGTGGAGTGTCCCCTGGGGGGTTACGAGGTCATAATGTCTGGTTTAGTTAGGTTTAGTTTACGTTAGTTTTATGCGGGGGTCATGAACCAGTTATAATACTACCCCGCCAAATACCCCGATTTCACAGTCCCCCAAGCTTATTTAGGGGGGAAAAGAAAATGGTGAGTGGGAGTATTGGTTGAAACTGCATATTTACAAAAAATAGTAAGGGCGGAAAAGGGGTCTAGAGAAGTACCCTTCCGAGTAAAGTGTATAGATACGGACCCAACGTTGCTAATTTCTTGCACGTCCAATCCCGTCCCCTCTAGAGCAGAATACCTTGTGCCATGGCGTCCATACAAGGTGTCATTGCAGCACAACCACGTGAGACACTTACAAAACCAATTGCCTTGAAGGTGTGACTGAGTGACTCTGACTCACCTCTTACTGCCAGAATGAAGAAAATTATCCAAACTCGTTCTCACCGGAGACAAGTGGTGATGCCGTGATGGTGATGCCGTGACGTGTTTACGACTTGACGCCTGTTTTGTTTGGGTGTTGCGGTCTTGGTCTTGGCGTAGAAGGCTTCTTGTATATAATCCTTGGCTTTTTACCAGCAGGAGCATTCACAAAGCCACTATAATTAAAGTTAATCTTCTATAGTATGCATATTCCAGACAAATTAGCTCAACACACACAGCACAAGCATAGCATGTTTGTCCTGATGACAGCACAGAATAATGATCTCTGAGGAGGCGGTGGCCGAGGGGTTAGCGCGGCCGCCTGCGCTATTATTTTACACCACGGGTTGGACCTTTACACTACACTATATAGTAATAATGCTCACTGCGACTTGCCATTATTATATTAAAAAAGCAACTTCTATGTAGTACATTGGTCACTCATATCCACCTGGCAGCAGCTCACCAAGCTAGTTATGTCAAGGATACTACACTCTTATTATAGTAGTAACCTCGAGTTATGTAAAATTTATTTCCTCACCACATTTTTTTAGATATACCTCTGCAGGCTCACTCCATGCCTTCCCAACATTAGTCTATCATCTGACACTACATACATTTCACAATATCCTAACATCTAATTATTTTCATTATCTCTCTCCACACAGTAAAACCAACACAACCACCTGCTCATATCACTTAATGAAAAAACCCATTCAATTTCATTCTCCCCATTCCTGTACTGAAGACCAATCTTACCTTGAACATTGATTTTAATTACGCTCCAGTCTCACGTTATCTGCAATATCCCTTTTTTCATAGCCAAAACTACTTAGAACTTAGCTGCGATCAAATGACAAATGCTGATCCACACAAACATATATTTTTCTTTCAAAAGTATGAGAAAATAGTGAAAATCATACATGATTGCTTTGTTTTACATTTCCTTAGTTGTCACCTTCCTGATATAGGAAAAAGCTCATTGAAATAAGAATGAAATGCAATACATTTTCACGTATTTGTTTATGCTCCACTTCAGTTCAACAGTACATTCCTTTAGATGGTATTTCAGTTCTTACCTTCCACTGCATTATAGTTACAAGGTTTATCGCTATTTCTTGACACAATGACAGATGAGTTACAGTAGTATACATAACGGTTAACAGGCAACCAGCAATGTTGTTGTCACCCTGTTCATCCAAGCAAGTGGCAGCCCCGGGGATGGAGGGATGATGGACACACCCCGAGGCAGTCTGTAAATCAAGCTGAAGAAACATTCAACCATCTTAGCGTAAACATATGTAGCCTTCTTCTGACATGTTCACGTGAAGAGGTATTTCATACTATGCAATAATACATACAGCATGCACTTTTGATACTGCATTAAGCTTAGAAAAAAAATGCATGGATATTTCACACAGCGAACAATATGATGTGACTCAAGATAGCAGCTTAAGGAGCAGAGACAGATAATGATACAGCAATTACTGCTGGACTGAATGTGACCAAAGCTAATGAAATTTTCACCCAAGCTAAAGGTAAAAATGGAAATTTCCACAGCTTGGAATTCTCCATATCAATGATGAATGAATATTTTTCTTTCTCTGATGAAGATAATGCATTGAAATGATATGATAATGGTACATAATTAAATTACAAGGTACATTTACAGCCACGGGGATTTTTCTACAAAAATGTAGAAAAATCATGGGTTGCCTCACATAAAACTTCAATGAAAAACTAAGTAGATGTATGTACAAAAAACTCTTTGTGCTCTGAAATATATATACAAATAATTCACAAAGTTAGTAAAAAGCTTGGTGCAACGTGAATAACTGCAAATTTTGTTACGATGAGGGCCATCTAAATACACACTGGTAATGCTTACAATACTTCTGAAGGTCCATGACAATGTTTTATACAATCAAAAAGACCACGGCACAAGACAGCACTGGCCAGGGCACAAGACAGCACTGGCCAGGGCACAAGACAGCACTGGCCAGGGCACAAGACAGCACTGGCCAGGGCACAAGACAGCACTGGCCAGGGCACAAGACAGCACTGGCCAGGGCACAAGATAGGCGCTGGCCAGGGCACAAGACAGCACTGGCCAGGGCACAAGACAGCACTGGCCAGGGCACAAGACAGCACTGGCCGGGGCACAAGACAGCACTGGCCAGGGCACAAGATAGGCGCTGGCTGGGGCACAAGCCAGGCACTGGCCAGGGGTTTGAGAAATAGTCAAGGGAATCATCTTTCCACATTGTTTAAAGACATTTGTTCGTGAAAATATTATGTCTCCTGGTGTTTTTTTACGCAAGGGAAATGTCAAACATAACTTATGCACACTATATTTGTTGCTAATGCACAACATTCACATCCTCACAATAATTTCAATACGATGTTTCACTTCAGGGCATGCATGACAAAAATGTTCTTCAAATTAAAGCTCCTTCATAGCAATGACAACATTATATCCTCCAAGTAGGCTCAGCATTCAAGACTTGCTGAGTTCGATCAAGAGATTCCCGCACATTATAACAACAAACTCTCCCTTCATTTGGACCCCATTTTTGCATTACATGTTTCTTGGATGTTGAAAATGCAAGGATGTATCATACTCCTATCTAGAACAAAATTGGTTGTATTACACACCAATTTCTTCTTCAGTTCAATAGTTCTTACGGCTATTGACCAGGGTAGAACAAGAAGTAACGGATTGAAGCTGGAAAAGCGTAGATTTAAAAAAGAAATAGGGAAAAACTGGTTCACAAATAGGGTGGTGAATGATTGGAATGGACTCAGTAGACATGTAGTTAGTGTGGAGTCATTAGAGAGCTTTAAAGGGAGGCTGGATAAATTCATGCATGGGGATGAAAGGTGGATGTAGGTAGTGTTAAGTAACAGGAACTACCACATGTAGGTCTCACGGCCTCTTGTAGCTTCCTTATTTTCTTATGTTCTTTCACTACTGTAAGCATCACTGAAGAACTCTTTATGAGGTCCTGGGCTGTGGTGTTACTGGTGTACAGGTGTCGGTGGCCGTGATTGCTTTGCTTTGGTTCAAGGTGAGGGTTGATAAGGAGCTGAGTGCATGAGATCACACCCTTCACCTTGCAAGCATAATGTAAATTTGTTGAAGATACTGTAGAAATACTCATATATGTATTGAAGAAACTCATAAAAGAAGTACAAAATCAGTAATTCCTAGACCTTATGAATGGCGTGGTAATCCTATAGACGGCCCTCACCTGCCAGATAAAAAGAATGAGAGAAATCTGCATGAATTCTGATGCACTACATTTTATGCTTAACAAAATGTGACACCAATACACACAATTTACAGTATTAATTTTTCCTCAATACCAGGACTCAAGCACTACTCTTTAAGCCAAGATTAATTATGGGGTGCATCATCAAAGCAGGTTTTTAAAATTCATTCTACTTTCAGACATATACAACACTTAAGGCTCCTCAAGGTAGGAATACGGTAAGCCTTGGCGAAGAAGTTCACATTCACTTACAGGGTCATGTACAATAGCTAATACACATGAGGGGAAATAGCTTTGGGAAATAGTAGTACGCTAACATCTAGTGACAAGTAACTGGCCATTGACTTACAGTTCAGCCAGTTGATGACAAGCCAGACCTCCTGAGGGTGAGGCCACGCCTACCACGCCCTTCCTTCCCTGTGCAACATGTACAAACACTTCCATTGAAACATATCTGTCCTTCATCTTCATTTAAGTCATTCTCAAATGAAACACCAATTTACAATCTTATTACATCTAAGTGACAGTGAAGAGTCGGTGGCCAAAATCTGTCTGTATGTACATTTGTCTGGTGTCTGTGGAGGATGGCACAACCTGAGTTGGGACACTGATAGAGAGAAACTGTGTAGTGGATGGCTTGGTGTGTGTGTGCCTCTAGAACAGATGTGATTACAATCTCAACACCTGTGTAAAAGTTGAGATGGCAAGACCTCCAAAACCAGGAAAGTTCTTCACTTATGCCTTTCTATTTGTTTCTGCAGAGCTTCACCACAGCATCTCTCAAAATATAATAATATGAGATTCTAGAGATGATGTGATTACAAATAAAAGATCTCAGAAAAGTTACTTTGATGAATTAGAGGCATGAAGGTACAAGGTTCTGTTAGGTGCGGCCCCACAGCCTCAGGGATACAGCTGTGAGAAGCAGGTAGTGTTTGATCAGTGTCTTGTTGCCACTCTCCACCCAGCCATCACTAGACACACCCATATTCATACCAGACCGAGTTATCTACGACGTCCTTGTCTTTCTTGAGGGGTGTGTCCTCATTAGTGGGTGGTCGAGGGGGTGGCTTGGGAGGCTTGGGCTCAGAGGGATCTGGAGGTGTGGGCTGACTAGATACAGGCGAGTCGGGCGCGATGATGGTGGAGCCTCGCCTAACCCGGGGAGGAACTTGAGGGGCACTGCAGAGACACATGATCATGCTGATTAGATCTTTACTATACTCTTAGATAGATACCATCATAGGTCTATTTACTATCATTACTGTCATATCAATACAATAAAAGCTTCAACTTAACAAAGCTAGTATGGATAGATGTGTTATAGCTATTCCTTTGTGCTATGATCATGTTTTTACTCAATTTGTATACATCATTGACATCATGAATGTTGAAGTGTTTAAAATCAATCCCTATACTAGTGTCCTACTTACCCTTTCTCCCCCCAAATAAAAGGGTCAGAGTGAGTGAGTGGATTATAACAAGGTGATGGCAAGTAATATTACACCCTAGGAAACACACTCCATGCAGTGCTCTCACTAACAACACATTTCATCATCAATAGCACCTACACAAACACTGACCATTCCATTAATAACCAAGGGCCATTACCAATACTCACAAACACGTGATAACCACTTTAACCACTACATTTTGGTGGGTGGAAGGTTGTGAGGATAAGAGACTTCTGTAGCCTCACCAGAACCACAGATCTTGCTGGCAGTCTGATCAAAATGTTCCCAAGACATGATTCACTTATTACATCACTAAGAGATGCAAATAAATGAAGTTTGGTGCACAAAAAACACAATTCAAATGCTTGGGAATGACAGGGAACACAATACAATCCAGGTAGATTGTCAAATTACAGTTGTCTGTCCACACAGCCTGGATGAAACAATGTGACATACATGTATTATGCTCATGGATCCTGGGTTGACAAGAACATGGAATGGAGTGTGGGCACAAGGCATGATGTGTATCCGTGTATCAAGATGTGAGCACCACCACACACATCTCTCTTTCTCATTCAAATGACCATTCTCTGGCAAACCTTCAGCCCTGTCAAGTTGAGAGGATGGAAACTGATATTCAATGAGAAGCTTTGGCTGAGAGGGTATCTAAGCTTTGGCTTGGCTACAAAGTGCATCTATAAGGAACGCTACAAGATCAGGGACAGAAATACGCATTTTTATACATACTAATTTGCAAAACAAAAAGAGTATGCTATGCTACAGGTTTGGAGAGAGCCATTCCCTAGCACACCTTGTAATGTGGTCACCTCGGGGCGGCAGTCTGGGAGTGGCCGGGGCGCTGTCGTCAGAGGGACGCTCCGTCTTCACGCCTGTCTTTGGTGTGGAGGGCCTCGGGGCGCCTCCCGCGGGGGTCTGGGCACGGGAGGCTGGCAGACTGTTGTTGTGTACACTGCTGAAGCTCCTGGCACATAGTACACACATAATGTTATCTACTATGTGGTACACTGTGTGGTATGCTTATCTACATACAGTATGACAATCTTTGGTCAACAAATTAAATTTTATATGATTCAAGTAATGTAATTTTCCTATCTACACGTTGGCTCACCTGTTGGTTGCCTATCTACACGTTGGCTCACCTGTTGGTCGCCTATCTACACCTTGGCTCACCTGTTGGTCGCCTATCTACACCTTGGCTCACCTGTTGGTTGCCTATCTACACGTTGGCTCACCTGTTGGTTGCCGACTGACTCAAGGACGATGAGCTGCGGGTGGACGACCTGGCCGCGGTTCTGTGAAGGTGAACACAATTTCTTTCATCAACTAATGGCTAGGAAACCTCCAAATTGATATTTTGCTGATATAATAAAAGTCAGTAATGTCAATAATGTCTGCAAATTTAAATGAATTTTTTGTTAATACATTTGTAGCGAAAGTTTTGTATGTTCAAAGCATTGGCATTCATTTTACATGCATCCTTAGGTGTCCTCAGGCTCCGCTGCCACATGTTTACATCACACACATGATTTAGAACACACATTTTCTTATGTCTGATTTCATACAGTTTAAAGCTCAGGTCTGGATAGTCTGCATGCACCATGTTTCCTGGAGGCACTGGGTATACTCTGCACATAGCCATTATGTACCAACAAAATTACGTCTCATTGACAAAATTACGTCTCATCGACAAAATGATGTCTTATGGACAAAATTACGTCTTATGGACAAAATTACGTCTTATGGACAAAATTACGTCTTATGGACAAAATTACGTCTTATCGACAAAATTAAGTCTTATTGACAAATTATTATTTTTTTTTTTTTTATGAATATATAAATATATTCCATATATTTTTATGAGTATAGCAAGTTAACAACATAAACATTTGCATCCTAATACAGGTGCTGCCAGACTATAGAATACTCCTTCCCTCCCTCTCTCTCTTTTCCCTCCTTCCCTCCCTCTCTCTATCTTCTGATATCTCAATAGAAGGCGATCTGATAGAAGTTTTTAAGTGAATAAAGGGATATAATAAAGGAGATGTAGGAAAAGTTCTTACGGCTAGTAATCAGGGTAGAACAAGAAGTAACGAATTCAACCTGGAAAAGCGTAGATTAAAAAAAGAAATACGGAAAAACTGGTTCACAAATAGGGTGGTAAATGATTGGAATGGACTCAGTAGACAGGTAGTTAGTGCGGAGTCATTAGGGAGCTTTAAAAGGAGGCTAGCTAATTTCATGGATGGGGATGAAAAGTGGATGTAGGTAGTGTTAAGTAACAGGAACTACCTCGCGTAGGTCTCGCGGCCTCTTGTAGCTTCCTTATTTTCTTATGTAAAACCTTAAAGTAATCGTCCAGACCATTTCATCATTCCTGATTTAATGCAATCAAATCATAGCCATTGACGAGTATATCAACAATACGTCGTCACTTTTTGTATCCAGTCAGCCGTTTTTAAATAATCCGCAATCAAAATCTGCAAATTCCCCGAGTTCTCAAAACACACTCAAGATTTGCAGACGCTCAGGCTCAGGCTCCGTGACGTACTATCAGGGAGGCTCCTCTTCCCGCGCTGATCAGAGGCACGTAAACACAGAGATAAATATAATAGTACTTGAAGATATTTGGGTGTTTCTGATAATTTTTTTTTGCTATATGCCACATGCATGCATCCTTTATGGGTGCAGCATGCTTCCTTCCCACACACACGCCTGCACACCGACACCCTTCCCACACACACGCCTGCACACCGACACCCTTCCCACACTCACGCCTGCACCTCGCCTCCGTCCCACACACACGCCTTCACACCGACACCCTTCCCACACTCACGCCTGCACACCGACACCCTTCCCACACACGCCTGCACACACGCCTCCTTCCCCCACACACGCCTGCACACACGCTTCCTTCCTACACACACGCCTGCACACCGACACCCTTCCCACACACACGCCTGGGAAATACTTTGGAACTCATCCTTCCGGCTTTGACTGAAATGAACTACCGCACTGTATTGTATGCTTATTATACTTCACGTCTGTAAAGGTTCCAGAATGCGCTCAGCCTTGGTTAACCCACACGACCGCTATGAAATATGAGGTGCCTCAAAAAATTCTAAGTCCAGTTAGGTTAGGTTAGGTATACTTTGTGGTTAAAGTTAGGTTAGGTTAGGTATACTTTGTGGTTAAGGTTAGGTTTAGGTTAGGTTATTGTGGTTAGTGGTATTACTTTGTGGTTAAGGTTAGGCTAGGTTAGGTATACTTTGTGGTTAAGGTTAGGTTAGGTTAGGTTAGGTATACTTTGTGGTTAAGGTTAGGTTAGGTATACTTTGTGGTTAAGGTTAGGTTAGGTTAGGTATACTTTGTGGTTAAGGTTAGGTTAGGTATACTTTGTGGTTAAGGTTAGGTTAGGTTAGGTATACTTTGTGGTTAAGGTTAGGTTAGGTATACTTTGTGGTAGTTAGTTAGGTATACTTGTGGTTAGGTAGGTTAGTAACTTTGTGGTTAAGGTTAGGTTAGGTTAGGTATACTTTGTGGTTAAGGTTAGGTTAGGTATACTTTGTAGTTAAGGTTAGGCTAGGTTAGGTTAGGTATACTTTGTGGTTAAGGTTAGGTTAGGTATACTTTGTGGTTAAGGTTAGGTTAGGTATACTTTGTGGTTAAGGTTAGGTTAGGTATACTTTGTGGTTAAGGTTAGGTTAGGTTAGATTTTTACATATAGTGACTTTGATGATTTTTTTGGGGAGCCATAAATCACTTATATTTGCTTCCCCCACCCAAAAACCCCGTATTCCCGCCAGTTCCCCAGGCTTGTTGGCTATAGGGGGAAGAAAAAAAAGATAGGGGTGAAGGACTTCTTCCAAAGTTTTACCCACGCCTGCACACACGCCTCCTTCCCACACACACGCTTGCATACACGCCTCCTTCCCACACACACGCCTGCACACACGCCTCCTTCCCACACACACGCCTGCAGACACGCTTCCTTCCCACACACACGCCTGCACACCGACACCCTTCCCACACAGACGCCTGCACACACACACGCCTGCACACACGCCTCCTTCCCACACACACGCCTCCTTCCCACACACACGCTTCCTTCCCACACACACGCCTGCACACCGACACCCTTCCCACACACACGTCTGCACACCGACACCCTTCTTACACACACGCCTCCTTCCCACACACACGCCTGCACACACGCCCTCCACCCACGTGTGTGTTGTATGTGTATGTGTGTGTGTGTGCAGTAAGGATGTTGGTGCGCAGGCGTGTGTGCAGGCGTGTGTGTGGGAAGAGTGTCGGTCACAGCGACAGATTCACTGTCTGACACCGAAGTACAATCGCTCATCATAACATTTGCCGACATGTGTCAGACAGTGTCTGCGGGCGTCCCTGTTCTGACGTCATCAATAACAGTCGTAGCCCTGTTGGAGGGAAGATTTTTTTTTTCGCGCGCTTTTTACAAAAGTCGTGTTTTTACGGAAATAAGGCCTGGAAATCAATTATTTTTGGTGGATTAGGTGTTTTGAATGTACAGTCAACATAATGAGGCAAAAAAAAAATGGGTCTGGACGACTACTTTAACCCCTTCACACCCAGATCTTTCCTTTGCTATATAAAATTGTATATTGTTAGTCATAAAATTACGAAAAGTGACTGAATATACCAAATTAACTAGTCGACAAGGATACTAAACAGGTCATATCTCTAAAATATTGCTTATAGTCACTAAAAATAGTCTAATGGTACCCAAATTACCATGGAAATTACGTTCTGGGTCTCAAGGGGTTAATACCAAACATTTGCAAATCATAAGTTGTATTGCAGCCGTGCTCCGCCTCCCTCACCTGGCTGTCCAGCATCGGCTCCGGCGCCCCGTCCCGCACAGACACCGAAGTCAGCGTCCTCCGTGAGGTAGACGGGGCGGCGGGACCCAGCGCGCCGCAGCTCAGCACTGCTGCCGCCGACGGTGACCGTGGAGAGGGAGTCTTCATGATGGCTGTCACTGGCGTCCCCCGACCTCAAGCTGACCACGTCCTCAGATGACACTGATCCCCTGCAACAGACACAAACCATTACCTTTATTATGTATTTTTTGCTCTAGTACTTTAAGATAACACTTTGTCTTGTTGTTGTTGCTTTTTTGTCTGTATGCCTCCGGGTGATATTAAAATTATTATTATTATTATTATTATTATTATTATTATTATTATTATTATTATTATTATTATTATTATTATTATTATTATTATTATTATAGAGGTATATAGCTATTATCAATTATTTGCTTTAGTACTTAAGTTCATTCCCTCTCGTCTATATATTATGTTGTTACTTTTCTTGTATGCCTTCCGGTGAGAATAAAATAATAATGATAATAATAATAATTATTATTATTATTACTCGCTATTCACCGTTAAAACTCATCCATGCCTGACTAAGTTTCGGCATTGCATTTTGTGTGTGAGTTACAAAGATGAGTTTGCACATTATAACTATACTGTATTCTATGGTGCAGCATACTGATTACTGAGTCATTGCAACAAAACAAAAAACAAGGCAGCTAAGAGCATAAGTAAAACAAAAGGTAAAAAATGTGTGTATAAATGAAGGAGGTTTCTTAGGGGCAAATAACACCAGACCTGCATCTCTTTACTTCATCATAAATGTTCTGATTGTGTCCTGTTGACTGACATACACTGTGAAGAGATGACTTACGGCCATTCAAGCATAAGTGCTGTGTGAATGCATATGTGGCTGATGTTATTACGTGTTGAACTTTCTGAGACAAAACCTTTCCACTACCTTCTCCAGTCTGGTAACTGTAAACTATTTCTTTTAATGATGAAAAATATTAACATTATGTATGTAATTACCCACAAAAATGGCCCATTGTGGTATACCATCATAAAAACAGGAACTACCACGTGTAGGTCTCGCAGCCTCTTGTAGCTTCCTTATTTTCTCATGTTCTTATGTTTTTATAAAAAATACTTAATATTTCTACGCCATTAACCCCTTCACGCCCAGATCTTTTCTTTGCTATAAAAAATTGTATGTTGTTGAGCCATAAAATTACGAGAAGCAACTGAATATACCAAATTAGTTAGTTCGACAATGATACTAAACAGGTCATATCTATAAAACATGGCTTATATTCACTAAAAATCGTCTAATGGTACCCAAATTACAATGGAAATTACGTTCTGAGTCACAAGGGGTTAAGTATAAATTCAAATACTTGTACAAAAAAGGACAGCCAGAGAGTGTCATACCTGAGCACCTGAGAGGCAAACGAATCACTGAGAGCAGGTGGCAGACTCTTCCTGTGGTTATTGGGCGTCTGTGTGTCCTTCAGGGTGCTCTGGTCTGCCTCCCCGTTGTGTGTGGGGGAGGGGGGCAGGTTGGGGGAGGAGCGCCGCGTTTCTGACCCGGAGTCCATAGAGTCGTTGGCGTGGGAGGAGGAACCCAGGGATGAGGAGTCTGGACTTTCCCCGCCCTCCTCACGGCCTCGGGATCTGGACCGGCCACTCTGAACATCACAAAAATAATAATGATGAGAGCCAGTACCAAAAATAGTAATGATGAAAGCCAGTACTGTGCTTGATGCATTTTATCTCCCCCTGTTTGTGATATTTTACCACTATAAACTATTTACAGATAAAAAAAAAAATTCCACTATAAACTATTTATAGATAAGTGATAAGTTGTGGAACCTTTAAATCACACATATTCCCCTTGCAATGCTCAAACAGTAAACATCTGGGAGTTTTGAGACAGTAAAGATTGAGTCCTAGATTATCACAAAGATATCTGGTTTATAGAACAATAATGCAATATTCCCCGTCACATCAACGTTCCCTTCTCCCCCTGGCAGCCGTGGTGGTTGCCGAGCTACTCACCCGCGGCACCTTGTTGATCAGCTCCGTGCCGGCTTTCCTGACTCGCCGCACCAAGTTCACACCAAAGCCTTTCCTAAAGCAAGGAACAAAGATTGCTATTATGAGTAATAGCATAGAATATAACTTATTTATGTAACTCACAATTTCACAATGTATTGATTAAACAAATACACTTTTTCATACCACATGTACATGGCAATACATTAACAATATACATTAGGAATGGCATACAAGCATGCAAGACTTGCTTCCAGAAAATCATTACTGTGAGTTTTGTTACAGTTTCCTCATGAGGGTGAGGCGACCCCTGGGGATCAAGGAAGTGCTTCCAAGGTATAGTAATTACCAAGCAACCAATCCACTCCCTCAGGCAGAGAACAGAGTGCATAGTACAACACAGGTAAGTATAAAGACGAGAAAATGCATGAAAACATTAACAGATTAGTCACAAGTGTAAAAACAGGTGATGAAGGAGACACGGGCTGGGAAGCGAGTACAGACATGCCCTCGGTTTTCGAACATAATTAGTTCCCAAAAGTTGTTCTAAAAACCGGAACACATTTTTCCATAAGAAACAATATAAAATGGATTAATCCGTTCCTGACCCCCAACATTAAGACCTTTTTTTACCTTTTTAGCTGTATTTCATGCATAAAAATGCCTATAAATGCAATGTAATATTATATTATAAAAAATTTTATTATAACATTTTTTCATTATAACTTTTTATTCTCTTACTGTCTTCTTTATAGGGACTGGCAACTAAGCGGGCTTTGTGTTACCTCTTTTTGTTGTGCCCTTGGCCAGTCCTTTGTGATGAAAAAAAAAAAAAAAAAAAAAACTTGTTCGGCAACCGAGTTATCGTACGGCAACCGGTGCAATTATGAGATTGAAATTATGTTCGTGAACCGATCTGTTCAAAAAGGGAGACGTTCGAAACCCGAGGTTTGACTGTACTTTTATTCCTGACTAGTTTCGCCTTTACTGGGCTTTTTCAGAGGAATGAAGAAGAATCATTCCTCTGAAGAAGCCCAGTAAAGGCAAAACTAGTCAGGAATAAAGTAGGTACTCGCTTCCCAGCCCGTGTCTCCTTCTCCTTCAAATCACCTGTTTTTTACACCTGTCAATATGTCTACACATTAGTCACAAGAATAACATTTTCATTCAAAATATTCTACATAGATAATGTTTGCAGTCATCCATACACATTCCTAAACATTTATCCTTAACTTTGTTCTAACAAGCACAGCAGGCTCTCCAGAAGATACAACAAATAACGTGTTTCCATACTACAACTAAACCACACGGCAGCCAGGAACAGATTGACAAGGTGGAAGCATGTCAGGCTAACATAACAAATCAACATCATGAAATCCACATTGATCTTATGAATCTCCAAATAAATTGATAAATGTAATACAGATGAGTCTAAAATGTGATGCAGACAAATAAAGCCAAAATCTTTTAGTAACTAGATAAACCACGTGACTGGTAATCAATAAGTCATTCATCACAAACTGCAGTACCAACAGGGGAAAAAAATATAGGATAGAGATGGTCAATGTTAACAAAATAAAAAAATAAAATCTTGCCACAAGATCCAATAAAATGCTGGTAAGTTCACCAAAGAATTAACTAAATACTGAAGAACACAAGTCTTGGAAGCTGGCAGACTAACAACAATTAAGCACAACTCAAAACATTAATTGCTTGTTAAAGAAATAACACTGATTATTGTATTACTGTATGTCAACTATTTGTATGAGTCTTCTATTCATGAGTCATTTTATGAGTCTTTTAGGAATCTTCTAAGGAATTACACGTAGTTGTGATGCTTGTTACCACATCCACGTACTCAGAGCTTACAAGTCTTTCTGGCATTCACAGAGAAGAGTTATTCTATCCTGTCATAGCCAGCTAACGAAATAACTGTCCTATGATGTGTCAGTGTGTGTAATATATTAAGTTGGAAATAGGATGGAAAACACGTCATCACAATAACATTATTCTGGTGCTGTTTGAAGAAAAGAAAAACTTGTAGGCTGAAAAATGTGCTCGTTAATTTTTTTTATTTTTTTTAATCCATATCAGCAATAATCCGAAGATGTGAATGTCAGTCAGGTCAGTTCTGCCACTACAAGAATCCAACAATAAAAGCTCAGTCCCAAACAAAAGGTCTGAAAAGATGGCAAGACACAAAGTGAAACTACTTGTCAGAAAATTGTCTTCAGTTCTGCACGAGCTTTGTCAACGTCACTCAACATGGCATGAAACTATTTGAACATCCCCTACAAGAAACAATCCAAGACATATCCCTTATCAGGACCTATGATCCAAACCACAATGATAAGCATGAGTCTTTTTTGTTCATGTATCGTCAATAACACTATAGTCGCCACTGCACTAATATCGCCAGCCACCATATATCACGAGTTTTAGCATCAGTACAGACTTGTATGTGCCACTGAAGAGGCATGCACAGTAGTTTATGTTATGTACCTGTCTTCAGTGGCACATAAAAGTCTGCAGTGATGCTATAACTCGTAATATATGGCGCCCGGCGACATTAGTGCAGTGGCGACTATATGTAGTGTTACTGGCAGTTAACTTGTTGATTTGAAATAAAAAAAACATGAGCTCTGCAGAACTAAATGCAAGACAAAGGAAGTTGCATTCGATAAAACCTTCCAACTATATTTTCCTCTTTACTTACGAGTACGGCACACAGCCCGGGGATAACCTAGCAGGGAGAACACACCGTCTTAGCCGCCACTGATGCTTCTATGTATGTCAGTACTTATAACTAGCACTATGCACAGGATACACTTACTTCAGAATCGGCAAAGAAAGATGGTCAATGTTAACAAAATGAGATGAGTGTTAAATATCTTCATATCAAGCATATGCATAGTCTGAGATGAGTGTTGAATTGTTTGTTTGTTTGATTGTTTGTTTGAAGAATTTTGTCAGTTATCGACGCAGCTGAGATGGATCTCCACTGTAACCAGACAGCTCTCTCTCCTCCTTGGAAGAGAGAGAGCTGTCTGCTAGTGCTTATAGTGTTGGCCGAAGCCAGCACCCCGGGCGGCGGGTTACAAACCCCCGGCTAACACCCGGTACCCATTCACTGCTGGGTGGACAGGGGCCCGGGTTTTAAGGAAACAGCCCAACTGTTTCCGCTCCGCCCGGGGATCGAACCCGGAACTTCTCGGTTGTGAACCAAGCGTGCTACTCCTACACTACGGAGTACCCTGAATGAAATTATTCAGAAACCCATTTGCATGAAAACTACTTCTCACTTTTCACTTCTCCATTCAGTTTTAATGATCACCCACAACCATAGAAACAGTACATACATTAAGTCAAGGAAGGAGGAAAACTTTTCATACCTAAAGTTGCCGCACTTTAAGTTGGCAAAAATGAAGGCTCCTCACTCCACCCTTCCGAACGCACGGAATGGGCTGAGGTGTTGGGTGTTGGGGCTTTAGGGCGGAACTTGGAGTAAGGCATTCTCACCCAACACCCAACACCTCGGCCAATCCTGTGCATTTGGAAGAGGGGAGTGAAGGGGCCCAATCTTTGCTAACTTAACGTGCGGCGAGTATAGTCATTCCAAATCTATCAGGAAGAATACCTGTAAACCTGCACACTTGAATAAGATAAAGCTCATTTGCATTACACACACACATATTCAAATCACATCCCTCAGGTAAATTACAAACCCACTGTATATACTCTTCAATCAATGCACATCAATGGCTGATTTCATAATAATTTAGGTCAATGGAGATATATTTCACTGAATAAACAGCAGTCCTTTCCTGAGGTAACTACAACTGTAATGTTAAATACAGAACATCATACAAACTTACTTTTTTGAGGGTGAGTTATCCATGCGGCGATACTGTTCCATTATCTTCTCTTCAAGTTTCTCCTTCCCTCGCCGCAGATTGTTTAGTTTATCACTGAAAATTACAAAATCAATGAATCAATTTTTTGTCACTCATACATACAATTCTCACATTAAGCTGAGTGGATTTTACGAATTAAGCTATTGGATGGATTGTGGCAGGATTTTACAAGACAACTACAAATTTTGAAGAGAGAATGGTCAAAGCTTAAGTCAAATGAGTGAGTCCAATGAATACTTGTGGAATAAAAACTTATGCTCGAACTTTACTGCTCTCTCTTTCCTTTCTTTCCTTTCTCTTCTGTTGAGCGTATTGGTTAACAAGCTGGGCTCACAATAATGGTTTTAAATCCCTAACCAAGAGGAGACAATATCAGAGTGTCTATTCATGCTATGATTCTGATCTTGCCTTCCGATAACAACGACAATGATGATGTTTTGTATAATGGTGATGATGAAGGCAGTAAGGCTACCAATGACGATGATGGTACAAATAGGTGAACACGTAAATAGTTCCCATGTGTGCAGCTTTCTCCTGGTAGAACACTAAGCTATTGTACAGGAATTAAGACAGCAACTTGGGATTACTCACGTGAAGTTCTTCTCCTCCTGATGGAAGTGTTGCTTGTCCTCGAGGGTCTGAGTGAGGAGGTCGTGGTACTGGGTGAGCAGCAGCGACACCTGGGACATGAGGGAGCGCCGATCCTCCTCCAGCGTCATGTTCAGCGTCTGCATCACCTGCGGGCACAAGGAACACACAGTTATATGTGTACCACCTGTGATTTGCCTTGACAGCCACTTGAACACTTGCATTCTTCTAATCTTCTCTCTTCTGTCGTTGTGATGTCATTCTGAAGGGGATGCCGAAGGGGGAGCTGCCGCCCTCATGACTAGGAGTAATGAGGATGTAATCCCTGGTCATGGAGGCTGTGACAGAGAACTTATGTAGTGATCCATAAGGAGGAAAAGAGACCAACAGAGCGCAACACTGCCCTGGACCCACAATTATCCCTTATGAATCCCGTCAGAAGAATCCTTTCACAGGCAACTGACAGGGTAACAATCACAATTTGAAGTTTCATTTGTAGCACGAATAATGACGTGGTTACCATGAATAAACGACACACATACCAGACGTATCATTACCGTAACCCAAACGTTGTCTTGCTTAGTTAGGGTTAATGACATATCTACAACACAGCACTGAAGGTTTGTTTCTCACCTGACACTTGTTGGTCAGCTTGGACACCTCCACGTCCAGGGCCGCCATCTGGTCCCGCGCCTCATTCAGCTCCCGCTCAGCTCCGTGAGGCGCAGCTTCACCGTGTTGTTCTCCGTCTTGATGCTCTTGTAGTCACCCTGCAGGGACTTGTACTCTGTGCGCAGCTTCTCGTTGGCGGAGAAGAGGCTACGGAAATCATCCTGGAAGATAATATAAGATTTGAAGGATTTAGTGTGTCTGTGATTCACCTTGCCAACACTGTGTCATCTCCTAACATGTTCAGTTCAGTTCAGTTGTGGGTTGGGAGTCTGGCCTTTTTTATCGGCACTCCCTGATGTTTCTCTTCTTGCTGTCTGGGTCTTTAGTTTAGTTTATGTAGCTTCAGCAAGTACAAACACTAGGTTGTAGTGCCTGGATGTGGTGTGATACTAACATGGGAAATAAACAGGTGAAGATACACTGCATTTCAAGTGTCACGATACAATGCTCTTTTCTTCTTTAGACATAAATCACAAAATCAGACTTTGGTGATTTGGGTCTTAGATAAACTGTCAGTCCTAAGACCAGGCAGAACAAGCAGTATAAAGGCGGCCACTAGCACTTTTTCGTCAATTTAGTCTGTTGTTTAGTTTAGTTTAAGGTTCAGATAAGCCTGGCTTGTGCTGCACACCATCCAACACGGGCTTAACCTCTGACAAGATCCGCAAATATAGGTTTAAAGTGTGCAGGCCTGTCCCCTCAGCACATTACTACCAGCTATTTCTTGTCTTAACACTATCTATCTATCTCTTAAGTAGATACTCTATTCCTACTAGATAGATGTAAGGATCATTTAAAATATAGTATGGTTTTCTTTTCAACATAAATATTAAATCACAAAGGATTGCCATGAGAAATCTTCCCACCTGTCCCTTCACACCATGTTTTGTACTGTAAACCCCGACCCCAATCCCACACAGAATATTGAAAATCATCATGATATATTACCTGTATGAAAAAAAATGATAGTAGGCTTAGTTTATGAGTCATTGATATGTCCTACAAATCCCAAAACGCTGACCCTAAAGATGATTTTCATGGGCATTCCTTACATTCACTGACGAGTTTCAATCAAAGTTTAAAGTTCAAAATCACCTTCAAGCGCGAGTGTTCATTGCGCAGGTTTGCCAGCGTGTTGGAGTCCGACTTGAGCTTGGACATCTCTAACTCCAGCACCTCCCGCAGCTTCAGAAGGTCGTCCTCGCTGGCAGACATGTTGTTCTGGCGCTCCTGAGGGTCGAGGCAAAACATGACCAACATTGTATAGCAAAAAATCATGCAGAAATATCACTAAAGCCTTTTCTTGGTATACATGAATATAGCAACTTTATAGCAACCTCCCCAATGCGGTACTTGAATGAACATGTGAAGGGCCATTAAACATGTGACCTAGATGTTGCATATTCTGAAAACGCATATACACAGTAATAACTAAATTTTCATCCTGTTAATCAAATAAATACTGTATTTCTTCAATATGCTGAGACTTATCATATAATAAGGTGTCTAAGAGCATAGATTTGTTTGCAAGCAGACAATGAGTACACAGAATCAACATAAGTGCCACTAGCTGCATCACAAATCATTGATGACATCGTTTATGAATTACTAACGTCACTGTTTATGACTCAAGAAGCAAGGATCAGTTTCTAGAGACAAGCCAATTTACAGAGCTGTCAGCCATTAGAGATCAACCCATTTTTTTAGTCATCATTCTTAAGGTGATGACTACTTATGGTGCCATTATTTCATCTACAGATAATACGTACATTGACTGCAATATTGCATGCATATAAATGTGTTTACAGTGTTGAACCATATTTACCAAAAACATACCAACGATAACATAACATAACTTACCAAAATTTAGAGGCGAGTTTTTACTATCTGTTATACATATACGTATTTGTA
Organism: Chionoecetes opilio; assembly: GCA_016584305.1. Classification (NCBI taxonomy): domain Eukaryota; kingdom Metazoa; phylum Arthropoda; class Malacostraca; order Decapoda; family Majidae; genus Chionoecetes; species Chionoecetes opilio. The sequence goes on along the minus strand of JACEEZ010023651.1, from coordinate 185,590 downwards.
CTGCTTAATTTTATGCAGAAATGTGTTTACAGTGTTGTAGCATCTGTGTGTAGGCTTCAGAGTCACCCAAACTCACACAATACCCGAAAATTGGCGCTTGGCAATGGGTTCTGGCAAACTCTCTCTATACTTTTCAATGTCTCAATTGTTGAAGAGGATCTGGCAGCATTGGGCATTGAAGAAGTAGAGGCAATGGATAGTGATAGTTGGAAGCGTATGATTGGCCATCTAACCTCATAAGATATCATGGGAAAATCTGACATTAAACAGAAAGAAGAAGAGAGTACGTATATTGATAAATTACCAAACTTCATTTCAATCATCGAGCAACATGCCTGTCTTGCAACCTAATCACGGGGGACATACTTTTATAATTCCTCACCTTTAAATCTGACGTTAAACAGAAAGAAGAAGAAGAAGAAGAAGAAGAAGAAGAAGAGAGAGTACGTATATTGATAAAAGTACAACAGACTTAATCACAATCACAGAGCAACAAAATCATGGGGACGTACTTTTCCATTCCTCACCTTTAGATCTGACGTTAAACAGAAAGAAGAAAAAAAGAGAGTCCATATATTGATAAGAGTACAACAGACTTAATCACAATCACAGAGCAACAATGTCCGTCTTGCAACATATTCTCGGGGACATACTTTTCAACTTTCAATGTCTTTTTTTCAACTTTACGATGTCTCACCTTCATATCCTTGTGCTCCAGCTTGAGTGTCTTGTGGTCGCCCTTGAGGTGGTTTTGCTCCTTCACCAGGCTGTCGTACTCCCGGGTCAGCTGCTGGTGGAGGCGCTGAAGGGCCTCGTGGTCTGTCACAAGCTGGTTCAGGCGGCTCCCACGCTCATCACAAGACCTCCTCACCTGCAGTGTACACAGACTTCATTACTCAGATGTACAAGGCTTACAGGTACTCAGACTGGAGGCTTCATTACTTAGGTGTACAAGGCTTACGGGTACTCAGACTGGAGACTTCATTACTTAGGTGTACAAGGCTTACGGGTACTCAGACTGGAGGCTTCATTACTTAGGTGTACAAGGCTTACAGGTACTCAGACTGGAGGCTTCATTACTCAGGTGTACAAGGCTTACGGGTACTCAGACTGGAGACTTCATTACTTAGGTGTACAAGGCTTACGGGTACTCAGACTGGAGGCTTCATTACTCAGGTGTACGGCACAAGGACATCAACGAGAGCTTATTATTGTTACAATACGTACTCAGACTTAACTTCAACAGGTCACAGAGCAACCCAATGCTTCTTACAAGGTAAAGCTAAGGGTATAACGGAGCTTACATTAGAGGCCGGCTGGGACCCCAGATGGAGCTTCATTTTCTTATAACACTACCCTACTCACACTTCATCTCATCAAGGATTGTATCAACTGAGACCTTCCGTTAAAGCTCGGGTACTAATGATTCTACCGCTACTACAGCATCTACAGAGTATTACGTACATTGTACCACTTATATAAGCAGCACTATTCTTTTAAATACTAGCTTGGTACAGTTGAATACGTTACTAAACTCCTATCACTTCACACTCTGATTACTAGCTCCTTTTGTCTTATCTCGGCAGTCCATCTGGTGGCTACTGGGGTCCTTCAGTCTGGCCATGAGGAGCAGTCTACTAGACTCGTTTCAGTTGTGATTTTCTCCACTCTGCATGCCGTCTTTCTCCCCATCTGGGCTTGGGCGTCTGGGCGTGGGACATGGACGGTTCGTTCCCTGGTTGGCGGGTGACATACCTGTGGACGGGAGCCGGCACCACCTGCTCCCGGTAACTGGCGGTCTGGGACTTGAGTTCTGTTATCTCATTTTCAAGACTCGCTTTCTGCAAGTATAACAAATGCTTCATGAATACTCAAGACAAATGGCAGTGAATTGTAAAAAGAACTTGATTATTATATTTCAGCACCCTTCATTCCACAGATTCATGGCTGACTGATGAGTAATTCTAACAAATCTTTCGCAAAATGTGTGACTAGGGGAGAGCGGGGCAGGTTGCATCGAGGGTAGGTTGCATCATTGCCTCTAACTCGCATTAACTTTTTTTATTATCATTATTGTTGTAGTTGTAGTAGTAGTAGTAGTAGTTTATAGTAGTAGTAGTAGTTTATAGTAGTAGTAGTAGTAGTAGTAGTAGTAGTAGTAGTAGTAGTAGTAGTAGTATTAAGACGATGTACGTGTGATAACATGCGAGTTAGAGGCAATGATGTGACCTACCCTCGATGCAACCTGCCCCGCTCTCCCCTACAGCATACAATTAAAAATATTCTAAAATGTACAAAATTGTTGACGGATGGAAAAATCTGATAATTCTACTTCAGGACTCTTACTCCACAGATTCATGGATGACTGAATGTGTCATTTTAACATGCTTAACGTAAAACCATGACTCATTGGGAAATACATAGCATTTAGATCAGTATTCTATTGGAGTTTCTTAATAGATGACAATGTGTTGAAGAGGATCTGGCAGCAGTGGGCATTGAAGAAGTTGAGGCAATGGATAGGGATAGCTTAGAATCGTACCATCGGCCGTCTAACCTCATAAGATATCATGGGGGAATTTGACGTCAAACAGAAAGAAGAAGAAGAAGAAGCTAAGTCATCATGTCAGACCCATGCATTACCTTCTTAAACTTCTTAAGCTTTGTTGGGGTGTGACTTATAGAGACTAAATTACAGTAAAGCTAACACTGGGAAATACTTACCACTTAGCTCAGTATCCTATTGGAGTTTCTGAATAGATGACAATTACAGACATAACACACAGAGCAGAGATCCCAACAAACCTCTTCATTGGCCCTAAATTAACATGAAACCATAACTTCATGGGAAAATACTTAGCACTTAGAACAGTATCGTATTGGAGTTGTACAGTATCCTTCCTGAGAGTGACAATTACAGACATAACACAGAGTAGAAATAACAACAAACCTCTTCATTGGCCCTGAACACGGCCTCCCTCAGCTTGGCCACCTCCCGGGACACGTCCTCGCTCAGGCTGGCTCCCTCCTCCTGGTGCCTCTGCCGCAGCGACTCCAGCTCACTCTTGACCTGTGTGAGGACCGGCATTAGAAGAAGAAAAAGAGAAGAAGATGAAGAAGAAGAAGAAGAAGAAAGAGAAGAGAAAGAGAAAGAGAAAGAGAAGGAGAAGGAGAAGGAGAAGGAGAAGAGAAGGAGAAGAAGGAGAAGAAGAAGACAGAGAAAGAGGAGGATTAGAGAACACATAAGAGAGGAGGAGGAGGATAATTACAAAAATAACATAGAAAATACATAGGAAGAGCAAATACCTGTATAAGAGAAGAAGAGAAATGTGGAGAAAATATATGTAAAGAAAAAAAACGGGACAGTAGGAATAAGAGAAGAAGAAGAAGAAGAAGTATTAGAGGGAAAACAGAGGAAGGAGTGGTAGGAAAATGACTGAGTATGAGGAAAAGGATAAAATTAGTAGCGTTGTTTTACTTATTAGATTCAAGTTACGTAATAAAGTATAGTTGGATATGATGGCATAACTTTTACATTGCATTTCATCATAATAATTTATTTACGGTATTAGAGAGACGGAAGGCAGAGGAAGGAGTGATGAGAAAATGACTAAGGGAAGGATAGAATTAGAGCTTTATTTTACTTATTAATTCAAGTTACGAAATAAAGTAGCTACATATTCTAAAATGTTATGATCTATACTTGTAATAAACAATGTTCGTGTGCAAAATAATGATGTCCAGCCTGTGAATACCAAGCAATGGACACTACAATTCCCCATTTAGTCCATTAAATCGATGGTCGAGTGTAGTTGGATATGATGGCATAACTTATTTATTGTCTTCCATCATAATAATTAACTTGAACTTGCTTGTATGGACTAAGGATACTATATATTATCCTTGTATGGACCCTTCGCTCACCTCCAACAGATGGTTCCGCAGTTCCTTATTCCTACTGACTGATTCGGTGAGGCGGGATTCCAGCGACGCAATCTTCTCCTCGCGCACCTCCACACTTCTCTTCAGGGTCTCCTCCAGCATGGACTCCAGGGCTTTGTACCGACTGTGGAAGACAAGAATGATGAAATGTTTCTTGCATGAAGCTACTATAGGAGAGATGCTTTTAATAATACACTTAGAATAATCTGGAAAGCAACCATTTATACATAAGATATCTACATACTTCATTCATCTATTATTTTTCCATCCTCATAAAAGATTCTTTCAAATAGAGCCAATACGTTTGATTTATACACTCGACCCTCGGTTTAACGGACCTCGATTTAACGTACTTCAGATTTAAGTAAGAATACCAAACAACGGACTTTTTCAAGCAACGGACACTTCATTCCACATTTAGTCCGTTAAATCGAGGTTCGAGTGTATTCACCTTAATTCATGCATTGAAAATAAATAAAAAATGACTGGAGTGAATCAGGATATCTGAAGCTTTATAATATATCAGAACATGTTTTCCTGGTGACAAGGTTGTGAAGGGAAGCAAGATAAAGCACACTATAAAAAAACTTGCCGCATGCTAATTTGACGAACATGGGGCCCCTTCATTCTCCCCTTCTGAACGGGATTGGCTGGGGTGTTGGGTGTTGGGTGTTGGGTGAGAATGCCTATTACTCCAAGTTTCCCCCTAAGACCCCAACACCCAACACCTCAGCCAATCCCATGCGTTCGGAAGGGGGGAGTGAAAGGGCCTCAATTTCGCCAACTTAACATGTGGCGAGTACATATACAGCCTGTCAACATGATAGATTAGTGGTCTACGATAACTGTACCTGTTCAACTTTCCTGTGCTGCGCAATATTCTTGATATGTGTACACTGAAACCATAGTAAACTTCTTAGAGCTTTGTTGGGGTGACTTATAGAATCTAGATTACAGTAAAGTTAACATTGGGAAATACTTAGCACTTAGAGCAGTATCCTATTGGAGTTTCTTAATAGATGACAATTACAGACAAAATACACAGAGCAGAGATCCCAACAAACCTCTTCATTGGCCCTGTATATGTATAACCATTGGCCCTGTATATGTATAACCATTGGCCCTCTATATGTATAACCATTGGCCCTGTATATGTATAACCATTGGCCCTGTATATGTATAACCATTGGCCCTGTATATGTATAACCATTGGCCCTGTATATGTATAACCATTGGCCCTGTATATGTATAACCATTGGCCCTGTATATGTATAACCGTTGGCCCTGTATATGTATAACCATTGGCCCTCTATATGTATAGCCATTGGCCCTCTATATGTATAACCATTGGCCCTCTATATGTATAACCATTGGCCCTGTATATGTATAACCATTGGCCCTCTATATGTATAACCATTGGCCCTCTATATGTATAACCATTGGCCCTGTATATGTATAACCATTGGCCCTGTATATGTATAACCATTGGCCCTCTATATGTATAACCATTGGCTCTCTATATGTATAACCATTGGCCCTCTATATGTATAACCCTTGGCCCTCTATATGTATAACCCTTGGCCCTCTATATTTATAACCCTTGGCCCTCTATATGTATAACCATTGGCCCTGTATATGTATAACCCTTGGCCCTCTATATGTATAACCATTGGCCCTCTATATGTATAACCATTGGCCCTGTATATGTATAACCATTGGCCCTCTATATGTATAACCATTGGCCCTCTATATGTATAACCATTGGCCCTGTATATGTATAACCATTGGCCCTGTATATGTATAACCCTTAGCCCTGTATATGTATAACCATTGGCCCTCTATATGTATAACCATTGGCCCTGTATATGTATAACCATTGGCCCTCTATATGTATAACCATTGGCCCTCTATATGTATAACCATTGGCCCTGTATATGTATAACCATTGGCCCTCTATATGTATAACCCTTGGCCCTCTATATGTATAACCCTTGGCCCTGTATATGTATAACCATTGGCCCTGTATATGTATAACCATTGGCCCTCTATATGTATAACCCTTGGCCCTCTATATGTATAACCATTGGCCCTCTATATGTATAACCATTGGCCCTGTATATGTATAACCATTGGCCCTCTATATGTATAACCATTGGCCCTCTATATGTATAACCATTGACCCTGTATATGTATAACCATTGGCCCTGTATATGTATAACCATTGGCCCTGTATATGTATAACCATTGGCCCTGTATATGTATAACCATTGGCCCTGTATATGTATAACCATTGGCCCTCTATATGTATAACCATTGGCCCTCTATATGTATAACCATTGGCCCTGTATATGTATAACCATTGGCCCTGTATATGTATAACCATTGGCCCTGTATATGTATAACCATTGGCCCTCTATATGTATAACCATTGGCCCTCTATATGTATAACCCTTGGCCCTCTATATGTATAACCATTGGCCCTCTATATGTATAACCATTGGCCCTCTATATGTATAACCATTGGCCCTGTATATGTATAACCATTGGCCCTGTATATGTATAACCATTGGCCCTGTATATGTATAACCATTGGCCCTGTATATGTATAACCATTGGCCCTCTATATGTATAACCATTGGCCCTGTATATGTATAACCCTTGGCCCTCTATATGTATAACCATTGGCCCTCTATATGTATAACCATTGGCCCTCTATATGTATAACCATTGGCCCTCTATATGTATAACCATTGGCCCTGTATATGTATAACCATTGGCCCTCTATATGTATAACCATTGGCCCTGTATATGTATAACCATTGGCCCTGTATATGTATAACCATTGGCCCTGTATATGTATAACCATTGGCCCTCTATATGTATAACCATTGGCCCTCTATATGTATAACCATTGGCCCTGTATATGTATAACCATTGGCCCTCTATATGTATAACCATTGGCCCTGTATATGTATAACCATTGGCCCTCTATATGTATAACCATTGGCCCTCTATATGTATAACCATTGGCCCTGTATATGTATAACCATTGGCCCTGTATATGTATAACCATTGGCCCTGTATATGTATAACCATTGGCCCTCTATATGTATAACCATTGGCCCTCTATATGTATAACCCTTGGCCCTCTATATGTATAACCATTGGCCCTGTATATGTATAACCATTGGCCCTCTATATGTATAACCATTGGCCCTCTATATGTATAACCCTTGGCCCTCTATATGTATAACCATTGGCCCTCTATATGTATAACCATTGGCCCTCTATATGTATAACCATTGGCCCTCTATATGTATAACCATAATAAACTAATATTTTTCTGATACAATAAGGTATGCGATGAGATCCTTTCATGCCGCATCCAGTACAATATACAAAACAGTACTCTGAATTACTCCATGAATTGATGAGTCTTTCTTCCTTTATACAAATAGAAATATATGAAATAATTCATATCATTTATCTAACCTACTTTAAAGAAGAACAACAACCACTACTTATACTGTTATTGATAGTTAAAGAAAAGAAAAAGAACTACTTCCAACTACGGACTGCTAACTCACAAATTGTAAAGCTCCCTTTTTCTCCGACTAGTCTTAATACATCCCAGATATGAGGCCAAAGGGAAAACCTCAGGATTGATATAAAGCAGCGTCTTACCATACAAACACACTGTCCCTGCCCAGACTTTAGGCAGCCATCAAAACATCTGTATACACTCTATACTGTATTCATTTTGGCAAGGACTCTCACGATGGCTTAGTCCCGGCGACTCCACTTTCCCCGGTAGCTGGGTATGTCTCCGAGTGGGTAAGTAGTCAACATCAAATGCTCGCCGATATTAAGTATCTCAGCTACTCAGCCCGCGGGGGGAAGAGGAGTCGCCAGGACTAAGCCATCGTGAGTGTCCTTGCCAAACTGAAGTATAGTTTCTGACACAACTTGAGAGCGAAGCATTAATTGTGCTACAAGAGGATTAGGAATGTAACATGCTATGAAGTAAAGTGACGAGTACTACTATTCAAGCTGCTTGTTGTCTTACTGACCACTGTAGGTGTGTTACTTTCAGGTGACGTCCACACTTTCTCAGCATACCGTACATTGCATAAATGCCCATCTAATACAACTCCCTTTATGTTCAGCTTCACTTAACATGCATGGGACAACTAGCCTTCATACTTCTCATGCATTAAGATTACAACAGCCTGTACTAATCTATCTAAATTTCTAAAGTGAGAGCATGAATATACTAGCATGTCAGATACACTTGATTAGCGAATGTAGGAAATGGGAAAAAAAACTACTTAAGAATTACAGGCGTGAGGGATGGAAGGGAAGGTGCACTTACTCAGTGTCGCTGTCAGAGTTTGGCGCCATGAGGTTGTTTGCGTTGAAGCCCAGTTTGTTGAGGTCTGCGGTGAGGCTGTCCAGCTGGTTGGTGAGCTGCTGGGTCCTCACCTATGAGAGAAATGCAGGAATACACAATGTAACAATGACTAAAATGACTAAACTAAACTCTGACTAACGGTAACTAAAATTAAACTAAAATGGTAAATAAAATCACCTACAGGAAATATGCGGGAATACAGAATGTAACTGCAACTATTTATGCACGCATTGATATGTGGAATAGCCTGGACAGTGAAATAATTATAGATGCCAAGAGTATTTGTGTTTTCAAAGCTACGATTGACCAGTTGAGACAAGGAGACGGGACCACACGAGTGTAACTAATTTCCCGTATGTCACAAGTAGGTAAATACAACTAGGTAAATACATCTTTACAATGCAAAATGATGCAGAAAAGCAACAACCCAATTAGTTTTTAAATATAGGGAATAACTAGAAAATATATTTATATTCATGAGTTTACAAAAGGATAAAGATATCATAATGGAATATCTAGGTATTAAATATCTTGATGCAGAGAGAATGCAACACCAACAATAACAAATGTGAGTCTTGGTCCCGGCCTCACCTTCTCGGAGACCAGGTCCTCCCTCAGGCAGTTCAGAGTCTTGCGTTCTGTGTGGATCTGTTGCTCAAATTCTCTCTTCTCCTTCTCCACCTCACGCACTCTGGAACATTCAATAAAGGATAATATATGCATGGCTATAATATGGAGTCACGCAAGTCAGGAAAGCTTTATAGTACTATATCATTAATAAAAGCAAAATAAAAAGGATGATATTGGGCAGAAACAACTTATTCTTCTAGTCACTCACTCATCTCACTCACTATCTTTTAACATTTTTCTCTCTTTTTACCAAACCATCAATCTAGGACTTATGGTATTCCTTTAAGAAAAAAACATCCTTAAACGACTTATTCTTCTACCATAGATAACACTATAGTCGCCACCTGCACTAATGTCGCCAGGCGCCATATATTACGAATTATAGCATCACTACTGATTTGTATGTGCCACTGAAGATGATACACAGTAGTTATATCATGACTGTATAATCTACCCTGTTTCAGCGTTGTTTAATGCTTTGTATCTGCAAGTATAGACGGTTTCAAATTTCGCTACTAGTTTTTTTTTGGGCGACGACGACGGCGGGAGGACACTCTAAACATAAACACTAGCTGGGGATCTTAGTGTAGGTCGCCATTCGGTTGATATTTTTGTAATTTGTTCATTTATAGCCATAATATGACACAGATGAAGACACAAAATAACACAGACTCTCCAGATAGCTCCTTCTAACTTTCCTGAAATCATGGATGTAGAAATGTAAGTATTAACGCCACCAGACGTATGTAAAGCAAAAATAAACGTTGTCCTGGAGACTTTAGTGTTACCTACGGTAGTCACTTATCTGACTCACTATCTTTTTTTTTTTTTCATTTTTACCAAACCATCAATCTAGGACTTATGTTAGTCCTTTAAGAAAAAACCATCCCTAACCCGCCTCCCCGCCCTGCCACCCACCTGTTGTCGCTGCCCCTCAGCTGCTCCGCCTCCTTGTTCAGCCTCTTGACGTCCCTCTCCAGGGTGGACGTCCTACTGGCCGCCTCATCAATCAGCCCGTCCTTCACCTCCATGGCATTGCGTAGCCGAGACACCTAAACAGTAAATAGAGTCACTAATGAATAAACAATACATAAGTCAAACAATACATCAAGGATCAGTACATGAAGGACATCAAGAAGTACAGTTTACCCTATCGGTGCATTGATATGTGGAATAGCCTGGATAGTGAAATTATAGATGCCAAAGTATTCATGTTATTAAAGCTAAGATTGACCAGTTGCGACGAGGAGACGGGACCTCACCAGTGTAAATCATTTCCCGTATATCACAACTAGGTAAATACAACTAGGTAAATACATGCTGTGACTTAACTATGATATGCATGCAACATTAATAAAACATTGATGTGGTGTGGTTTGGGGCAAGGAATAAGGATGTGGTTTCTGCACTGTAAATAAGTAACTTTTTTCTTTTTTTTACAATCAGAAGTGGCTGGCTTGGGGCGGGAAAAAAGAACCCATAAAGTCAGCATTATTTACAGTCCCAAAGAAGAACCTCCGATTACTTGGAATACAAAAATATCATGAAGAAGGAATAAAGGGCCATTCATAATTATGTAATGCTATTTTTGGTCATTTTTTACCCCCCTCCCCCCTTGTCACGCCTTGTAAGTTGTAACACATATATAAATCCCCCTCCCCCCCACTGTCACACTCATAACACTTCACTCTACCCCCCTCCCCCCCTTGAGTGTATGGAATATTTGAACGGCCCCAAGTGTTTAGTGACAGCTCGGCAGTAACTTAGCCGCTACACTCTGACTTACTTCTTTCTGGAGGGATCTGTTCTCTCTCTCCAGGCGGTCGTTGGTTCCCTCCATCTCCGTCAGGTCTCTCTCCATCTCGTTCAGCTTCTTGGTGGACAACTTCAAAGTCTCTACCGTTCTATGCAACTGAAAAATGGGATGTTCACATGTATTTTACATTCTATAGTCTCATAATCTTCCATTAATTATTATTATTTTTTTTTTACACCACAAAGGGGAAGAGAAAAAAAAAAGGTAACAAAAAGCCCGCCTAGTTGCCAATCCCTATAAAGAAGACAGCAAGAGAATAAAGAAAGGGGGGGGGGGGCTAATTCAGTTAATTATTGTGAGTACCTACACTGCATATAGTAAATGTATTTTTTTCATTTCATGTATGTAGAATTTTAAGAATCAGTCTAGAGATGAAGAATGACCACTGACCATAAAAAAAGAGAGAGAAGAAAAGAGAAAGAAGAGAGAAAAAAAAAGAGAGAGAAATGACAGCACAAATAGAAACAGTTTATAAGATGATTCAGCACAAAAAAATACTAAAGCCATGCTGGGAAAGTTTGCATCCTGAAAACTACAACATCTGAAAAATAACTCACATAGCTCTACTTTTACCTGAAAGCTACTAAGTAATTACTGTGAAGCTACTTTATTACTACTACATACATTAGCGTATTCATTTCAAAGGTAGTGATAAAAAAAACCTTCTTATACTTTGCCAACTATACGGGCATTATTGAAAAAGCCTTGTAAAGATTGTATTTCAGATTCATGATGTATAATAATGTACATCCCTGTAATAATTATTAGAATATATACTCTAAAAGACATCATCAATTTTCATTCCCATCAATACTTGCTCACTCTTATGTACCTTATGTAACTTATTTCATGTTGGACAAAAAAAAAAAAAGTGTTTGCATTGTTTTGTTACTGTTACTTACATGTTTTGTTTGTATATATATTTTTTTTTGTCAACAATCTACTACTACTACTTCTACCCACCAAAGCTGTCCTTCACTTTTCCCAGCTTCATTACTACAATGCCTACCTTTGTGTTTTCATTCTCCAGCTCCGTCTTGTCTTTCTCCGTCTCAGAGAGTTTCTTTTGGACATTCCCCATGGACCTGTTTTTCTTCTGCACCTCATTACTGGCCGCCAGCAGGTCCAGTTCCAGCTGCTCGGCCCGGTTGGTCACGGCCTTCATGGAGGTCAGCTGCTTCTGGAGGAGGCTGATCTGCTGCACCTGCGCCTCCTTCTCCATCTCAAGGTCGGCAAAGCGGACGGAGGAGGACTTGAGGTTGTCCATGGAGCGGTTGAGTCGCTCCACCTCGGACTGCATCTGTAGCTTGTCGCTCTGGGCACTCTCCAACTGTGGGTGTAAAGAGTCATCAACTTCTGCATATAAGTAAGGAGTCATCAACTTCTGCATATAAGTAAGGAGTCATCAACTTCTGCATATAAGTAAGGAGTCATCAACTTCTGCATATAAGTAAGGAGTCATCAACTTCTGCATATAAGTAAGTAGTCAACAACTTCTGCATATAAGTAAGGAGTCAACAACTTCTGCATATAAGTAAGGAGTCAACAACTTCTGCATATAAGTAAGGAGTCATCAACTTCTGCATATAAGTAAGTAGTCAACAACTTCTGCATATAAGTAAGGAGTCACACTCTGCTATAAGGAGTCAAACTTCTGCATATAAGTAAGGAGTCATCAACGTCTGCATATAAGTAAGTAGTCATCAACTTCTGCATATAAGTAAGGAGTCATCAACTTCTGCATATAAGTAAGGAGTCATCAACTTCTGCATATAAGTAAGTAGTCATCAACTTCTGCATATAAGTAAGTAGTCATCAACTTCTGTATATAAGTAAGGAGAGTCATCAACTTCTGCATATAAGTAAGAGTCACAACTTCTGCATATAAGTAAGGAGTCATCAACTTCTGCATATAAGTAAGAGTCACAACTTCTGCATATAAGTAAGTAGTCAACAACTTCTGCATATAAGTAAGGAGTCACAACTTCTGCATATAAGTAAGGAGTCAACAACTTCTGCATATAAGTAAGGAGTCATCAACTTCTGCATATAAGTAAGGAGTCATCAACTTCTGCATATAAGTAAGGAGTCAACAACTTCTGCATATAAGTAAGTAGTCATCAACGTCTGCATATAAGTAAGTAGTCAACAACTTCTGCATATAAGTAAGTAGTCATCAACTTCTGCATATAAGTAAGGAGTCATCAACGTCTGCATATAAGTAAGTAGTCATCAACGTCTGCATATAAGTAAGGAGTCATCAACTTCTGCATATAAGTAAGGAGTCATCAACGTCTGCATATAAGTAAGGAGTCATCAACTTCTGCATATAAGTAAGTAGTCATCAACGTCTGCATATAAGTGGTCATACAAGTCCATTAAGAAGTAGTCACAAGTTTGCATATAAGTAAGAGTACAACGTCTGAATAAGAGTTCATCAACGTCTGCATATAAGTAAGGAGTCATCAACTTCTGCATATAAGTAAGGAGTCATCAACTTCTGCATATAAGTAAGGAGTCATCAACTTCTGCATATAAGTAAGGAGTCATCAACTTCTGCATATAAGTAAGGAGTTCTGCCTATAAAATTTTAAGTGCTTGCCAAACTAACCCTATGAAAGAAAAATACACAAACAAAAACCGAAAATTGCCTGCAAGAAATAAGTACAAAATTAATAATGTTATCTAAAGGGATACATGGAGGACTACAGGCCAAGGAAGACATGGAGGCAGTGTGTTGAAGAGGATCTGGCAGCATTGGGCATTGAAGAACTTGAGGTAATACGTAGATAAAGATAGTTGGAAGCGTATTATCGGGTGTCTAACCTCATAAAATATTATAGGAAAATCTGATGTTATACAGAAAGAAGAAGAAGAAAGAGATACATGGAGGTCATGGATACAGGAAAAAGATTGAGCTGGTATGGACCTATTATGGGAAGAGACGAGAATTACATAAGCAGAAAAATGATGAATATGGAAGTGGAAGGGAGAAGAAAGAGAGGGCGAAGATTACGGTGGAAGGACAGTGTAGCTTATGTCCTCGGCAAGAAAGGATTGGTGGAGGAGGAGGTGCTCGATCGGAGGGAGTGGCTGCAGCTCACAAGAAACTGCGACCTCATATGAAGACGAGAAAAGCAAGTAGAAGAAGAAGAAGAGATATGTATATGGATCCAACTAAGTCATCATGTTTGGCAGCAGTGGGCATTGAAGAAGTAGAGGCAATGGATAGAGATAGTTGGAAGCGTATCATCGGCCGTCTAACTTCATAAGTTATTACGTATGGGAAAATCTGATGTTAAACAGAAAGAAGAAGATGAAGAAGAAGAAACTAAGTCATCATGTGTGACTCGTGCAAAGAAACTGCAGACCCATATGAAGAAAGAAACTCACAAGAAACTGCAGACTCATGTGAAGAAAGAAACTCACAAGAAACTGCAGACTCATATGAAGATGGAAAAAGCAAGTAGAAGAAGGAGAAGAAAGAGATATATGGATCTAACTCAGTCATCATGTCAGCCTCGTGCATTACCTTGATCACGGTTTCCTTGGTGTTGGCGAGCATCTTGGTGACGCGCAAGTACTCCACCTCCAGGCTGGTGAAGTCCTGCTCCATGGTCACGTGCCGCTCACAGCTCTCACGGAGGGCGGCGATGGTCTGTGTGGGGGAGAAGAAAGAAGAAGGAAAGAAAAAAGATGTCAATGTGATCTAGAACTACTGTATTTCAAAGTATGTAGCAATTTTTTCTTTCACATTTTTTTATACCTCACTGTTAAATGCATTACTGGTTATTGTAAAGACTTTTAGTGCTTGAATAATAGTCCTAAGAACATAAGAAAATAAGGAAGCTACACGAGGCCGCGAGACCTACACTTGGTAGTTCCTGTCAAAGACACAAAAGACTGTATAAGACACAAAACAGTCACATCAAATACTTATTACAACTTATATTGCATGAGAGAAGTGTGATCAAACATGAAAATACAAGCTAGTGTTGCCTCAGGGAAGGAGGGACAGATGGTTACCTTGCGCAGGTCTCGGTTCTCTCTCTCAATCTCTGTTTTCTGATGCTCCACTTCAGACAACTTATCCGCTGATTCCCTGAGGCGTTCCGTGAGCCTGTTCAGTTGCTGCTTCTCATATTCCAGTCTGGAAACCTGGAATTGAAGCCATTCTTATTACTAGATTGGTAGATAAAATTGTGATCAGAAACATAAGACCATAAGGAAGGTACAAGAGGCCGTGAGGCGTGGTAGTTCCTGTTATGGATGAATGTAAAACTTTTCCCTATGTCTGTCTGTCCCCCTGTCAGTAACTGTTAATCTGTCTATCTATCTTTACCTTTATCAATCTGTTGGTTTATGCATTTAATATACTCAATCAGTTTTAATCATTTAATCAATCAGGTTTAATCAAGACAATGTATAAAAAGGATGCCGTTACAGTGAGGTGGAGGGAAAAAAAAAGTCTTTAAATCACAAAACATAACATGTCCTGTTAATCATATCCTTTCGTGATGCCCCCCATCCTACAATTAGTCTTCCTTCTCTAGATTGCAGTAATGGAGTGATGACCTAAAGTGTGATATTTGTCAAGCTACTTTTTCTGTTATTATTTCTACTACATCCTTTCTGTCCATGACTGTCTAGTATCCCTCCTTTATATAGGCAATGCTTTATTACACTCTTATATAAAGTCGTGGTGCCATGGTGCTTTAATGTATGATCTATAACACTTATTGTATGATCTTGTAACACGGCATTGAAGGAGTTGAGGCAATGGATAGAGATAGTTGGAAGCGTATCATCGGCCGTCTAACCGGATAAGATATAATGGGAAAATCTGACGTTAAACAGAAAAAAGATCTGTAACACGTAAATGCATACAATCCATTCATCTATATAACAATTACAACACAAGGAAATAACACCTACATAATCTATTGCCCTATTAGCCCTCCTTTATATGGGCAATACTTCAATACACTCTGATAGGAAGTCATGGTGCTATGGTGTTTTTAATGTATGATCTGTAATACATAAATGCATACAACCCATTCATCTATATAACAATTACAACAGAGATAAACACCTACAGAATGGATTGCCCGTCCAACACCCACCTGACTCTGTAGCTGGAAGTTGAGGTCGGTCAGTTGCTTGTTCTCCGTCTCCACATCCACCAGTCTGGCATCAGTGGTCTTCTTCTGCCTCTCACGCAGCGTCTCAATCAGCTCCAGCAGTTGTGTGTTCTCGTGCTGTTGACATAGAGGGAAGAGAAGGTTATGAATGGAAGGATGACTCTTGGGGGAATTGAGAGGGTGAATGTGGATGACAGCCTATATACTCGCCGCAGTTAAGTTGGCGAAAATGGGGTCCCTTCACCCTTCCCTTCTGAATGCACAGGATTGGCTGAGGTGTTGGGTGTTGGGTGTTGGGTGAGAATGCCTTACTCCAAGTTCCGCCCTAAGTCCCAACACCCAACACCTCAGCCAATCCCGTGCATTTAGTAGGTAGAAGTGAAGGGGTCCCACTTTTGCCAACTTAACATGCGGTGAGTAGAGTACACTATGGAATGAGTGTTATGTATGAGTGAGTGAGTTCGGCATAAAAGATAGGTGGAAAGTAAATTTATGAGATCGTGAGGTACAAATGACAATGCACTCAAACATGTATTATATTTTTACATATCAAGAGTCCAACCAAGACCAACATGATCAGAGTCAAGAAGTTCCTGTACTTCCCTTAAACAACTCCTAAGGACTAACAGGTACGTTGTTGTTTACTTTTTACTTTATAGCTCCATAAGGTTTATTTTTGTATTCTCTTGCTGTTTTTGATATAGAGACTGGCAAGTAAGTGAGCTTCTTGTTACTTTTTTTTTTGGTCCTTGGCCAGTCCTTTGTGATGTAATAAATAAATAAAATAATAATTATAATAATGAGATTACTTTGTGACTGTAATCACTTGACAGAGGATATGGAATCACAACTTGGTGTGGTGAAGTAGAAAAATGTAGGAGCATAATAATAATATATAATATCAATCAGGATCTTCCTCTCTACTCTCTCTTCTCTCTCCTTCTCTATCTGCTACTCTCTTTAATCTCTATCTCTTCTGATCTCTATCGTTCTTGTCATTATCTCTACTCTAGCCATCTCTAATCTCTCTACCTGTCTCGTTCTGCTCAAATCTTCTCTCCTCATCCTTCTCTCATGACTCTCTCTCTCGCTATATCTCTCTCTCTCTCTCTCTCTCTCTCTCTCTCTCTCTCTCTCTCTCTCTCTCTCTCTCTCTCTCTCTCTCTCTCTCTCTCTCTCTCTCTCTCTCTCTCTCACCTGGAGCTCGTCAATCTGGCGCTGTGAGTTGGTCTTGACGGTGTTGATGGTCTGGTGGAGGCGTTGGGTCTCCTGGTGCTTCTGCTCAGTCTCCTCCTGGGCCTCCAGCAGGTGCACCTTCTCCTTCTGTCCCACCTCCTGCAGCTGACTCACCTACACAGCAGAGAAAAAAAGGTGATAAAATAAGAGTGGAAGCAGCTCACAAGAAACTACAACTCCATAATGAAGATGGGAAAAAACAAGTAGAAGAAGAAGAAAGAGATATGGATCCAATTAAGTAATCATGTCAGACTCATGCATTACCTTAGCCATGATTTCCTTCATAAGAACATAAGAAAATAAGGAAGCTACAAAGTCCGTGAGACCTATACGTGGTAGTTCCAGTGACTTAACACTACCTACATCCACCTTTCTTCCCCATCCATGAAATTGTTTAAGCTTTGTAAAATATACCAAGTAGGAGGTGAATACAATGTACAACAGTGGTCAGTTTATTTACCTTGAGGGACAGTCTCTTGTTCTCCTTCTCCAGCTCCAACACCTTGTCCACAGAGCCTAGGAAGGTCTCCCGCTTCATCTGCTCCAGCTCAGCTTCCAGTCTTTGGTTCTCCAGCTGCAGTTTGAGGACCCGGGTCTGTGCGTCGCCGATCAGCTCGTTGCCCACGTTGGTGCCGTTGACCAGCTGTTTGGACTTGAGGTGGTCCAGCTGGGCGACTAGTGTGGCTGATTCGCTGAGGGAGTTCTTGGTGTTGAGGTGAAGCTGCGCGTTCTCCTCCATCATCTCCTGCATGCGCTCCCTGTCGACATCTCGCTCCTGAGGCACAAGGGGGAATTGCAGCTTCATTAATTAAGAACATAAGAACATAAGAAAATAAGGAAGGTACATGAGGGTGTGAGACCTACACGTGGTAGTTCCTGTAAAAGAGAAGAGGGGAATAGCAGCTTCTTTGGTTGCCCTACTTCATACATCAAATATTAAATAAAAACACTAAAATCTTGATATACAAAGTGAACACGTGACTATACAGAGTAGTATATTGCAGTTCCTGACATATAAGAATATTAAGAACATAAGAAAATAAGGAAGCTACAAATGGCTGTGAGACCTACACGTGGTAGTTCCTGTTGCTTAACACTACCTATACATCCATCTTTCATCCCCATCCATGAAATTGTCTAGCCTCCTTTCAAACCTCCCTATTGACTCCGCACTAACTACCTGCCTTCTAATGCACTAACTACCTGCCTTCTAATGCCTAACTACCTTCATTGGTTGTCCTACTTCATACATCAAACATTAAATAAAAACACTAAAACCTCGATATACAAACTGAACACGTGACTGTACAGAGAATAATGCATTTCCTGACGTGTGTTTCTTATGAATCGTTACTACTTATTCTTTCTTTCTTTCCTATTTCTTTAAGTTTGAGCCTATAGGGCCTGTAGGCTTGACTGAGGGTTCTAATGGATGGTCCTATAGGCTTCCACTGAGGGGTCTAATGGTTAAGCTTTGAGCCTATAGTGCCTGTATGTTTTTCGACTGAGGGTTCTAAATCTAAAAAAATGGTTAAGCTTTGCCCATGGTACTACAGGCAGGATTTTTATAGTGACACTTGTGATATCAAAGAAGTCAAGTAATCAGCAGCCATGAGAAGCAGGAGGAAGGCCGCAGCAGCACTCACTATGGTCATCTGGTTGACGGTTTGCTTCAGCTGCAGGATGTCGTTCTCCAGGTCCAGCACCTGCTCGGCCCTTCTGCGGGAGGAGGCGAGCTGCTCCTCCAACATCTCTTTGGTCTCCACGAGAATCCTGCAAAAGAAACAGTCACAGTCACAATCCGAAATCATAATACCAATGAGTAATACCAACAGAAAGGGTCCGTTCAAAAATTACGTAACGCCTAACTGGGGGGGGAGGGGGTATGGTGAAGTGTTATGAGTGTGACAGAGGGGGTTGAGGGGGGTGTAGCCATGTGTTACATAACATTTTCAGATTTTTTACACTAATGAATATAATATATAAATTCAATAATGAAGATAGTAATTTGCAGGTATTTAGGCTAGATATATTTTATTGTATTTGAAAAAAAGGAAACCTACTTATTTGGTGGAGGGGTACTAGCTGGTGTTACATACATTTCTAGGGGGGTCTGGACATGTGTTACAAGGTGTGACACGGGGGGAAGGGGGGGGGGGGGGAATTTACCCGAAAAAGTGTTACGTAAATTTTAAATGGCCCCAAAAGTAATAATGTAATAATGTAATAATGTAATAATGTAATAATGTAATAATGTAATAATGTAATAATGTAATAATGTAATAATGTAATAATGTAATAATGTAATAATGTAATAATGTAATAATGTAATAATGTAATAATGTAATAATGTAATAATGTAATAATGTAATAATGTAATAATGTAATAATGTAATAATGTAATAATGTAATAATGTAATAATGTAATAATGTAATAATGTAATAATGTAATGTAATGTCTCGCTCTGCCAGGATTTCTAGTTGACTCAAGTCTTACATCACGAATACCTACAATAGTGTTTCCTGTATCCTCCTCACCTGTTGTCCTCCCGTAGTTCCTCCACCCTCGTCTTGTAGAACTCAATATCCACCATCTTGTCCCGGTAGCGCGTCACCTCCTGCTCCAGCGCCTCCACGCGGCTGGCGCGCTCCCGCAGGATGTCGCCTCGTCCCGCCACGCCCTCGCCGCCCGCGCGTCCTGCACCAGCTCGACATTCTAAGGGCGTCACCAGGATACCAAGTTACAAGGATACCAAAACAAAACACCAAGGATACTAAGATAGGATACCTGGATAGGATAGGATACTTAGATAGGATACCAAGATATTTGACATGACCAAAGATAGGGTAAGATGCTCTCTCTCTCTCTCTCTCTCTCTCTCTCTCTCTCTCTGAGAGTAGAGTCTCTGAAACTGAGCGTAGTACTGGATTTTGTCGTGAATATGGAATGGTGTTAAATGAAAAGAAAACAAAGGTTATGGTTATTCGCGGCACGGCTGAAGACAGAATCCCGTTGATAATGCATGATATTAAGATTGAGTACGCTTAGAAATACTTGGACTTA
Organism: Chionoecetes opilio; assembly: GCA_016584305.1. Taxonomy (NCBI): domain Eukaryota; kingdom Metazoa; phylum Arthropoda; class Malacostraca; order Decapoda; family Majidae; genus Chionoecetes; species Chionoecetes opilio. The sequence goes on along the minus strand of JACEEZ010023651.1, from coordinate 165,350 downwards.
GGGGCGTGGTTTAGCGATGATGCAAAAATAAATTCGTCGTTAGGTCTTCACGAAACGTCAGGAGAAGCACAGCTCAATAAATTTGCTATATTTTGTGCTGCGAATGCTAATATGCCATACATCTATAAGCGCAAGGTGTTCGATGCAGCAATGACATCATCTCTTCTGTACAGTTCAGAAACCTGGCTAGTAACATATCCGAAGAAGATCATTGCACAATACAACAGAGCCGTAGAGTGTTTGCTAGGAGTCAGGAAATATACCAGTCCGGATCTCTGTATGATTGAATCAGGCATACAACCAGCACAAGATGTAATTGCTAGGAGGAGGCAAAATTTTCTTGAGACACGGTTCAGGGCACCAGATGAAGGGGAACCCTTCCACTTAGCGTTCAGGTTGTGTGAGGCGGCCAATACTCCGGGGTACAAATTCCTGACACAGGCACTAAGGTATGAGAGTATTGTAAACCCACTTTACAGGGTGGCTAGACGGATTCAGGAGAAACCCCAGACTGCCTCCAAATATGTCACATACAGAACACAAATCAACGCCGGACTCTCTGTACATTCAGTGTATGTAAATAGGGATTTTATCCCGGATTATAAACGCCAAGCATTTACGAGGCTATGTACGATGTCCCATAATCTTAGAATAGAAACAGGCAGGAGAAATGGAATACCGAAAGAACTACGACTGTGTTCATGTGTAGAAAATGCAGTGCAGGATGAGTCCCATGTGTTGTTGCAGTGTCCACTCTCCAGCCAATGTAGAAGCAACTATGACATGCTAGACTTCTCCAGTATGGGTAATTTGATGGGTACAAGTGATAAAATAGGCTATCTGTGCAGTTATATATATGATGTATTGAAATTATATACGTAAGGGATGTGTCACCCTAGTAGATGGGTTTTGTTTGTTTGTTTTAGGTTAATATGAAATATGTAAAAATATAAATTTGAACAAATATGGGAAAATTATACATGTAATAAGGTTTGTGAAACTTTTGTCAATAAACTAATAATAATAATAATCTCTCTCTCTCTCTCCTCTCTCTCTCTCTCTCTCTCTCTCTTCTCTCTCTCTCTCTCTCTCTCTCAACTTTATTGATGAATTCTTATAAGTTTTAGTCATGAGCTTCAGCTGGACTACTGAAAACTATCTGTGACTATACAGGAAACTCTCTCTCTCTCTCTCTCTCTCTCTCTCTCTCTCTCTCTCTCTCTCTCTCTCTCACCTCCTGCCGCAGCTTGGCCACCGTCGCCTTGGTCTGTTCCAGCTCGTCTTTGTATTCCAGGGTTGTCTCCACTTTTTCTTCGCTGCAAAAAGAAAAGAAAGGTTGAGTTTAACCCCTTGAGACCCAGAACGTAATTTCCTTTGTAGTTTGGCTACCATTAAATGCTTTTTAGTGACTATAAGTAATATTTTATAGATATGACCTGTTTTGTATCCTTGTCGACTAACTCATTTGGTATATTAAGTTACTTTTCGTAATTGTATGGCTAACAACAGACATTTTTTATAGCAAAGGAAAGATATAGGCGTGAAGGGGTTAAGAAAAAGGGAAAGAAAGAAAGAAAGAAGGTAAGTTTAAGAAAAAGGAAAAAAACGAAAGGTTGAGTTTAAGAAAAAGGAAAGAGAGATAACGATAAACGAAATAGAGAAATAAAAAAAACTGTCGTAGTTAAATTAAAAAAGAGATAACGATAAATAAAATCAAGAATTGAAAGAAAAAAAAGTTCATGGATAAGGAGATAAATGAAATAGAGAAATAAAAAAAAATTGTCGTAGTTAAATAAAGAAAAAAAAGGAAAAGAGGATTGGTGGAATTAATGGGAAAAATATTAGAAGAGAACAAATGTTGAATTCAAGAAAAGGGAAAAAATAGGTAAGGAAATTAAGAAAAAAAAATGTAGTTAGATAAAAAAACAAAAACAAAAGATGACTATAGCCTATTTTTTTTTAACAAGGCCAAAAATCCTGCCCCCTTGCTGCTTACTGACTGCTATTTGATGCCAGGAGAAGGGAATACTAAGCTCCCTCTAAATTTCAGCTGTATTTTATCATAGTTAACCATATTATCAGGTAAACATAGGCATCATTTTAAGCATGCGACCTTAAGATAGAATATAATTTTTGCCTTGTTAAAAAAAATAGACTATAGTTGAATTTAAGGAAAATAAATTAAGAACAGAAAACATTTTAAATTCAAGAAAAAGAAGAAAAAAAACGTAACGCTGGATGAACTTGGGGAAAAGAAAAATAACGATTGCTAAATTTAAGAAGAGGAAAATAGCAGACACTGGAGAGGCTTAGGTCATGGAACATCAAGAACGCATTTCAGGAATCTTTTGTAATACTAAAGAACTTCCTTTTGTGGATGAAATACAGGAAACAAGCGATTACCGGCCGCTTCTGAAACTTGGCCTTGATTATTCTCTCTCTCTCTCTCTCTCTCTCTCTCTCTCTCTCTCTCTCTCTCTCTCTCTCTCTCTCTTTTGAAGTAAACACAGATATACGTTTTGTTACATTAAAATTCTGCAAGTTTTTTCTCTTCAATAGTATATACATTAGCTGCCCTCAATTTTTTCTACTATTTCTCTATCTTTATCTTTTTTTCGTTTATAATCTCTCTCTCTCTCTCTCTCTCTCTCTCTCTCTCTCTCTCTCTCTCTCTCTCTGAATAAAGAAAAGGGAAAAAAAGGTGGGAGAGGATTCTGGAGAGAGAGGTCACGGCCAACCTCTCCCTCCCTCTCCCATATAAGGCAAAGGCGCCTCACTCCATACATGTTTCACTCTAGTTATGTCTTTTTCTTCTCTCCTATAACTTACAATCATCCACACAATTACATGTTCGTACCGCATCACAACACCATGGCTAAAAAATATGCTGACAAAATATGATTACTAGGCTTGGATATAAGTATGATTTTTAGCCAATAGGACAAACCTAAGAACATTATATTTCTGTTATTATTTTTTTTGGTGTCTCAGTGCGCATTATTTCATTATTACATACATTATTACAATTTCGCATTATATTAAATTACAGCTTTGAATAATATTGGGCATTATTCAATATTCATTCGTAGTATTTAGTTTTTTTTAGTTATCTATTTATTTCTTATATCAAAGGGAACTTGCTACGGACAGAAAAAAAAGAAGCAATAAGACTACGGACAGAAAAAAGAAGAAGCAATAAGACTACGGACAGAAAAAAGAAGAAACAATAAGACTACGGACAGAAAAAAGAAGAAGCAATAAGACTACGGACAGAAAAAAAAAGAAACAATAAGACTACGGACAGAAAAAAGAAGAAGCAATAAGACTACGGACAGAAAAAAGAAGAAGCAATAAGACTACGGACAGAAAAAAGAAGAAACAATAAGACTACGGACAGAAAAAAGAAGAAGCAATAAGACTACGGACAGAAAAAAGAAGAAACAATAAGCCTAATCATTACTTTAATAATAGGGATTCATGGTTACCAGTTTTTGCTTTTCCTATTTAATTTAGTATAGATAGGTAACGAAACATTACAAAAAACATTATTATTAGGTACGAAACATGAAATTTTGGTGGAAATATTGTAAATCTACAACAAAAACTATCATGCGTGGCGCTTCACCTCATTAATTTTTCAATTTAATCAGCTTGATCATAATTCCAATACTTATGGCATGATGCACTGAATTACTCCTTCATTAGTGTTTCAAGGGAAAATAGACACAAAAAAAGGTGAATAAATAATAAAAATCGAAAATTAAGTGACCACCTCAAAATTTTTATAACATCTGGCATTCATCTAGAAAATTCACGTGGACGGTCCTCCCTTTCAATGAAACTCCCCTTAACATAACCCCTTATTATTGCTATTTTTTTTTTCATTTTTATTATTATCATTATCATTATTGTAAGATGAAAAAAATAAGAAAATGCTGGATGAACTTTGGGAAAAGAAATATAACGATTATTAAATTTAAGAAAAGGAAAATAGCAAACAATGGAGATGCTTAGATAATAGAAAAATATCGCCGCAGTTCCTTGTGTATAATATTAATATTGTAAAATGTGGACTATAGACTAAAAAATGAAGAAATAAATCGAACTTTAAATTAAACTCCCCTTAACAAAATCCCTTCTTATCATTATTATTATCATTATCATACGGCTGCGAATAATTAGTAAGTGTGGAGTGAGTCACAAGTCCTTGGCCACAGTTCGAATTCCTAGTGTAATAACCTCAAGGCGAGTCCGCAAAACAGACCGTAAGAACAGAATGTCACACTCGCCTCACGTCTTTATTTATGCTGACTACGTGACCGTCACATTGTAACAAAGCTTTAAGGGTTATGTTAGTGTGTCTTTTTGTGCATATTGTGTGTGGGGGGGGGGGGGGGGAGTGTGTGTGTGTGTGTGTGTGTGTGTGTGTGTGTGTGTGTGTGGTGTGTGTGTGTGGTGTGTGTGTGTGTGTGTGTGTGTGTGGTGTGTGTGTGTGTGTGTGTGTTGTGTGTGTGTGTGTGTGTGTGTGTGTGTGTGTGTGTGTGTGTGTGTGTGTGTGTGTGTGTGTGTGTACGTAATGGACTGTGCGTGCGTGCAAGGACGAACTTTTACGGTTGTCTGTAATCCATCGATCTATCTTATCTATCTTTCTATCTCTTTATCTATATTTTGATCTATCTACCTATTTTTCTAGATACTTACCAACCTACCTATCTATTAGTTTATCTATCTATCTACCTACCTACGTATCTATCTACCTATTTTTTTTACCTACTTTCCAACATACCTATCTATTTATCGATCTATATAGCTACCTACCTACCAACCTACCTATTTTTCTATCTATCTATCTATCAATTCGTCTATCTATCCACCTATTACTCATTACTCCTTCACAATAGTCATCATATCATCATTTCACAAGCAATAGGTAGTGACACAATGACCACCAATACCTAAACAATGGCTAACAATCTATAAACATACGATTTCTGGGATAGGATCTGAAACTATCACTTGACAATTCACGGAGAAGCAGTTACGTATATATCAGCATTTTCTATTTGTTAAGGTTATGACGTCAAAAATAAAGGTCTAATACTGATGGGGGAGGACCCGTGTGTTGTGAACCAGGAAGGTGTTGTATTATGATGTGACTTAAAGCTGTGACGATTTCTTTCTCTCTTTCATTTTATCACTACGAGTTTTAGAGTTTTTGTCCCTCCCATCAACACACACACACACACACACACACATACAGACAGACAGACAGACAGACAGACAGACAGACAGACAGACAGACAGACAGACAGACAGACAGACAGACAGACAGACAGACAGACAGACAGACAGACAGACAGACAGACAGACAGACAGACAGACAGACAGACACAACACACACACAACACACAGAACAGACACCCAGACAAGACAGACAGACAGACAGACAGACAGACAGACAGACACACACACACACACACACACACACACACACACACACACACACACACTGATAACTATGATAACTGATAACCAAGATGGAAGAAACAGACAATGAGAGACTACTGACTCGGAAACAAAGAGAAGGTCGATACACAAGATGACATACAAAAAAAAATAGGAAAAGGGCGATGCCTGAACAACGTTAAGAAGTACAGCTTCCCTCATAGAAATGTACAAGTTTGAAATGGACTAAATGAGTTGATAGCGGCAAAGAATGCGCACCAGTTGATATAAAGACTGGATAAATGTAGATACGGAGACGAGGGCCACACGAATGTAGCTCAGGCCCTGTAAAACACAGCTAGGTAAACACACACACACACTTACACACACATGGATAGGAAGAGGAAGAGAGAGCTGGCAATGATGCAATACACTATATACAATCATACAAGGAGTGAAGGATGGCGTATACACAACTATCTTTTGTTTTCATGGTTTTTATATTCACAGAGCACTTCTGACGTAAATTTACTCGGTGCTTCCTAAGAATCACTATTTCCTAACTCTTCCTGACTGGCTATGATTGCACGTCTCGATGAATAAGAAAAAAGAAAACAAGACTAATATCTGTGCTACGGATGCAATTTAAAGCAAGGATCCACTCTCGATTTTTTATTATTATTATATTTTCACCAACCCTTCCTGACTAACATCCTTTTGAACTAACTCTTCCTGCCTGGCAATGATGACACGTCTCAATAAATAAGAAAAAAGAAAACAAGAGTAATACTTATGTTACGTATGCAATTTGAAGCAAGTCCACTCTCGATTTTTATATTTTTGATCAGTCACCGCCAAGGAAGTTATTTGTAATATCATTCCGCAAACAAGAAACTGTGTCGAACAACCTTCCTGTCCGAGCTTGGCGTCCTTGTGGAACTCTTGATAACAAAAAGATAAAATGATAATGAAAAACGAAAAAAACACGACTGCTAAAAAAAAACCATGAACACGCGAAGAAAAACAAAAAAACCTTCATGAACACTAGAAATAATCATAAATATATATAAAAAAGAACTCAAAATGATGTCGATTTAGTCGTTTTCTATCCCAAGATATTCTGCCTTTCTATACCTACCCCAACAAATTCTAACTCTTTACTCGCATCGCACCGACGTCAGTGTTACTGCTGCGCAGTGTTACTGCTACAGTTACTGCTGCAGACACTGCTGCAGACACTGCAGTGCCTCTGCAGCATCTCCGTCAGTAGTCCAGCAGGGCGGCGGCCGGAGCTGCGTCACGCCCTTACAGGAAGTGACGTCAGACTGCTCGCGGGAGAGAGGGAGGCATAACGGGCCCTCAAAGGACGTCACCAGCGCTAACAAAATGAGAGAGAGAGAGAGAGAGAGAGAGAGAGGAGAGAGAGAGAGAGAGAGAGAGAGAGAGAGAGAGAGAGAGAGAGAGAGAGAGAGAGATCTACCAGCCCGAATCTTCACTCGTCGTCAAGAAAGAAATAAAATCATACGAATAATCTGGTATAAGAGGAATAACGTTCTTTCTCGACATCCTTCACATAACACACTCAAAGAGCCTCCAAAATCCTCCTTATTCTTTTTTCTGCAACAAGACAACCGCCCTTCCATATTTACACGTATCTCAAGCCACCACCACTACCACTAAGAGTCAAGGGCTTCGCAGGTTCGCAATCAGAGGTCCCCGCGGCTGGCTGATCGAGGTCGCGAGCTCCGCCTAAGGGGAACACGTATAGGTAAAAGTATAAGGTAAGAAGGGAAAAAGTATAAGGGGAACACGTATAGGTATAGGTTTACGTATGAAAAAAAAAAAAAAAAAAAAAAAAAAAAAAAAAAAGTAACGGCCTTCGGCGACACCCTGACTATGGTTCCTCCTCACCCTCCGTCAGGCTCCAGCTGGGTGGTGGCGGACTGGCGATTTAGGGGGAAGGTAGGGAGAGATACAGGTAGGTAGGGATATATAAGATACTTTGATCCTATCTAGACACTTTGCAAGTACCAACGACAAGGTTATTGACTATACAAAGCGCCACCACGCCAGGACGAACTTGGTGGACTCGAACCGCTGACCGAATGCGCTGAATGCGGGACGCTGCACACGCGAGGGTAGGCAGGGAGGCAGGGATACAGACAGGTAGAGAGGTGTGTAGGCAGGGAGGAGGCAGGCAGGGAGGAGGCAGGCAGGGAGGTAGGGAAGTAGGCAGGAAGACAGGAGGGCAAGGAGGTAGGGATGTAGGCAAGTAGGCAACCAGGCAGAGAAGCAGGGAAGTAGGCAGGGAGGCAGGCAG
>JACEEZ010023651.1:147585-155085 GCA_016584305.1 Chionoecetes opilio | reverse complement strand
CTGTCTGTCTGTCTGTCTGGTCTGTCTGTCTGTCTGTCTGTCTGTTTCTGTCTGTCTGTCTCTGTCTGTCTGTCTGTCTGTCTGTCTGTCTGTCTCTGTCTGTCTGTCTGTCTGTCTCTGTCTGTCTGTCTGTCTGTCTGTCTGTCTGTCTGTCTGTCTGTCTGTACCGAATCCAGGTATTTCTTAAACGCAATAATTGTCAAATGTTGAGAGAAAAAGTTAGTTGATAAATACTGAAAAAAAACTAACATAGGAAACACTTACATAATTTTGGAGTTCATGTATACCCACAACATATATCACAGACCTGAACCCATCCATGACAGTGCACCAAGTGTATCGAACCGAGAGATTCATCCAAGACTACAAACGTGAATCATTTACCAGACTCAGACTTATGTCTCACAATCTTAAGATAGAAGTAGGGAGGTGGAGTCGCACACCTGCTGACCAACGCGTGCGTCAGTGTGATGGTGAACAGGTGCAAACAGAACAACATGTTTGATAGATTGTCCCTGTCTGCTCACTGCCGTGCAAGGTTCAACATGCTATCGTTTACAAATATTACCAACCTGTTGAATGAGGACACATATGTACGTGAATTATGTGATTATGTACATGAAGTGCTTAGTATTTTTGCTTAGAATATATGTATTACCTTCTACTTGGAAAGAATGATATTTTAGTTTTATTTGGACAAATTATAAATCTGCATTGTTTTTTTGTATAATATTTTGTGTTTTGTAATCTTTTGTATTTTGTATTATGTATTAATTGGAAATTCTTTGTCAATAAATTAACTAACTAACTATACAATGTTACAATGGTTTTTTTGGGGTGTGGCGGATTATTATTATTATTATTATATATATTTTTTTTTTTTTTTGCGGAAGAAGAGATACACATGTCCACATACTTCAAAGGCCTTCACGTCAAGAGGTAAGTATACACATGTAAGTATACAGGTACAGTTATTTGTCCTCAAGGTTCTGTATAAGGCAAGTCACCCTAAGTTGTTGACACCCCGACGAAAATACTGGAAAGTGATGTTAACTGAGAGAAAGTATTTGTGTTTAGCTTGAGGGCGTGGTGGTGGTGGTGGTGGTGGTGGTGGTGATGAGGGGTTATTGTATGCCTCATTATAGGTCAAGTATAGGGTCACACACAACACGATAATCCTGACCTATCAATCTCTGTTTTATCTCTATATCTGTTCCTACCTGTACTTATTCCCTCCTCCCCTCCCCCTCTACCTCCTTTGTATTCCTCCTCAATGATTTTTATTCTTATACCATTTTACATATTTTTTCTCATTTTACAACTTCTCTTTTTCTCTCTGCTCTCACATTTTTGTTTGTTTTTCTCTCCCTCCCTCTCCTCCTCTTTAATGATCTTTCTTTCATATCACACAACGTATCTTTTATTTTACAACTTCTTCTCTCCCTCATTCTCGTCTTTTTTTCTTCCTTATCTCCTTCCCTTCTCCTCCTCTTTAATGATCTTTCTTCTTAAAATCTTTCAACGTATTTTTTGCCCCTTTTATAACTCCTCTTCGTCTCTCTACTCATTTTTTCATTTTTCTTTTACCTTTTCCTTCTACACCAGTTCACAGCCTATAATAATAATAAAGCCTATTTTACACCTATTCCAGCATCCAGCCCTCACCTGCCTCGCCTCACTTCCTTAACAATAGCAATAACAATAACTATAATAACATAGGCGCCAATAATTCACTTCCTCCACTTACCTTAATCAAATAACCTTCATCTTCCCACCTATGTAGCAGCATCCCACCTGTCTCATCCTTTTATATCAATACTAATATCTAAAACTTTATCCTTCCTTCTTTCTATACTTTTACAATATACATGTATATATACTATTTACTATACTATACTTCTTCTTTCTACATATTTCATCTTTCTATCTCTCTCTCTCTATCTCTCTCTCTCCTCTGTATGATCTCTACTCTCTTCTCTTCCTTTCTACTTATACAGCATCTTTCCTTACACATTCTTCTTTTACTCCTCTTTCTTCTCTCTCTCTCTCTCTCTCTTCTCTCTCTCTCTCTCTCTCTCTCTCTCTCTCTCTCTCTCTCTCTCTCTCTCTCTCTCTCTCTCTCTCTCTCTCTTCCTACTTATTCATGCATTTTTCCCCTTTACAAGTTTACACAGAGCTCCTTTTCCGTTATATAGTCTATTCCTTTATTCTCTCTCCTCTCTACACTCTCCTCTCTTACTCCCTTTTTCTTACTTCTTTTCCTACTTATTTCAGCATCTTTCCTTTAAAGTTAACAGAGCTTTGCCGTTATATAGTCTATTCCTATTATTACTCTTCACAATATTAACACTCCATCACGTCTTATAAGCGACCCACTTTTATGTTGTGTGTCGCATTAACTATATTTCCCGAAGGCCTGTTTTGTAAGGGAGTGTGAAATGTATAAGAAAAATGGGTTGGTGTCCACAGGCTACGTGATATTCCCGCGCTCCTCCCCCGGCGAGACCATTATATCAGAGACCATTATATCAGAGACCATTATATCTGTGTCCAGTGGGTTATGTAAGGTTGTGGAGTGAGATCTGTTTGTTGTGGGTGATGTTATGGGTTGTTGTTGTTGTGGTGGTGGTGGTGGTGGTGATGTTGTTGTTGTTGTTGTTGTTGTTGGTGGTGGTGGTGGTGGTGGTTGTGGTTGTTGTGGTTGTTGTTGATGGTGGTGGTGATGGTTGTGGTTGTTGTTGTTGTTGTTGATGGTGGTGGTGATGGTTGTGGTTGTTGTTGTTGTTGTTGTTGTTGTTGTTGTTGTTGTTGTTGTTGTTGTTGATGGTGGTGGTGGTGGTGTAGCTCTTTCTACTACTACTACTATCTATATTGCCTCCTATTACTACTACTAGTACTACTGTTGATGTTTTGTGAATAAAAGTAACCTTCACTGGAATCTGATTTTCTCTCTCCAGTTGACCAATTAGCTATTAAACACCCAAGCACAACATTGTTGACCCTATTATTGTGAGTAAAGTATTGAGCGTCTCCCTACAATCTATTTCTCTCTCCAGCTGACTACTAGCAATATTTAAACAGATCCTCTCCTGTACTAATAATGATTACAACACAATTTTGGTTTATTGTACGCCACCACAAACTACTACTTACTACTACTACTACTACTACTACAACTACTATACTACTACCTACTACTGTTACTATACATAACACAATTTACACAACCACACACACACTACTACTACTACTACTACTACTACTACTGTTCTTACTACCATTATCACAACCACGCCACTACTAAAAATGCAACAAATCGGGACACAGTTGAAAGTGAATCAATATAGATTTGCATACATACATGAGAAACAAGCACACACACACACACACACACACACACACACACACACACACACACACACACACACACACACACACACACTAACGGTAGGGGAAGGGTGATGCAAGGGGTCAGATAGCAAGGTTAAACCACAGATATTTTCCTCACAACAACTTTTAATAATGTTCCGTCGACACTTGCCCTTATTTCCCTCACTTCCCTTATAAACAACCCCATTATTCCCCTTAAACCCCCATTATTCCCCTTATACAACCCCCATTATTCCTCTTATACAACCTCCATTATTCCCCTTATACAACCCCCATTATTCCCCTTATACAACCCCCATTATTCCCCTTAGATAACCCCCTCAACCCCCCATTAACACCCCCCATCACCCATCTCTCTATTTCTCATCCGTTCTTTTTCTATTTAACCACTTTGTCATTTTTCCATCATTCCTTTTCATTCCTTTCCTTTGCTTCTCATATTATTCCTCATCTCGTCCTCTTATCCACTCTCTTCTTTATTCCCTCGTTTATCATCGTTTATCATCGTTTATCATCGTCTCTCCTCATCCTCCTCGTCCTCATACCGCTACGATTTTTTCCCCCTTTTGATATATAAGGTAAACACAAAGTTGTCTGGAGGTTTGTTTCCAGACTGACTGACAGACTGACTCATTCTCTCTCTCTCTCTCTCTCTCTCTCTCTCTCTCTCTCTCTCTCTCTCTCTCTCTCTCTCTCTCTCTCTCTCTCTCTCTCACCCTATCTTTACCTCCATCCCCTTCTTCCCTCCACCACCCACCACCTCCTCACTCTCCTAATCGCCACCTTCCTCTCCTCGCTCCCTCCTCCCCTCCTGCCCAGCCACCCACAGGTATTTCCTGACAACACACGCCGGGATGAGGTGACCGCCAGGTGTCTGAGTGCTAGGGACACACACACACACACACACACACACACACACACACACACACCACACACACACACACACACACACACACACACACACACACACACACACACACACACACAACACCACACACACACACACACACATACAACACACACACACATATATAAACACACACACACACACACACACACACACACACACACACACACACACACACACACACACACACATACACATGTCCCCTTGCATCCACCCCTCAAAAAAAGACTTCCCCTTGTAAACTGAAACTGTGACAGTGCAAATGAAAGAGGAAACTCACTTAGGTAAGCGAGAGAGAGAGAGAGAGAGAGGAGAGAGAGAGAGAGAGAAGAGAGAGAGAGAGAGAGAGAGAGAGAGAGAGTTAAACATACACACGAGTTTTACCACCAACGTAAATCTTTAAAGGAGTTTCAGAAAGATTCACCAGCATCTCTCTCTCTCTCTCTCTCTCTCTCTCTCTCTCTCATCTTCTCATCTCTCTCTTCTCACTCCACACACACGTGTTTAAACCACCAACGTAAAATCTTTAAAGGATTCAGAAAGATTCACCAGCATCTCTCTCTCTCTCTCTCTCTCTCTCTCTCTCTCTCTCTCTCTCTCTCTCTCTCTTGCATCTCTCTGGAGTTTCTGACAGTATAGATGCAGCGGCAGGAGGTGATTTTGGGATTGTGAGTGTCGATAGAGCAGTTGTAGGAGTCGACATACTGCTCATCGACCTATCCACTATACTATTATTACTACTACTACTACTACTACTACTACTACTACTACTACTACTATTACTACTACTACCACCACATTTAAGCGTTCACGGGAAAGAGAGAGGAGATAATGGAGCTCAGAAATTGGGAGGCGAAGACGTAACACACACACACACACACACACACACACACACACACACACACACACACACACACACACACACACACACACACACACACACACACACACACACACACACACACACACAGCTTAGGGCCCAGGAGGAGGCAGGATGTCGCAGCATTACCCAGGGTCTCCATTGCTCCAGCAAGGAGCAACATTATCCTGAAGGGGCATAGCAGGAGGAGGAGGAGGAGGAGGAGGAGGAGGAGGAGGAGGAGGAGGAGGAGGAGGAGAGGAGGAGGAGGAGGAGGAGGAGGAGGAGGAGGAAGAAGAAGAGGAGGAGGAGAGTGTATATCGAAGGTAAAATTCTCATAACCATAAGTGTTTCTTGCGGCTTAAAGAGAGTTGACAAGAAGAGAAGAGGAGGAGGAGAGAGAGAGAGAGAGAGAGAGAGAGAGAGAGAGAGAGAGAGAGAGAGAGAGAGAGAGAGAGAGAGAGAGAGAGAGAGAGAGAGAGAGAGAGAGAGAGAGGAGAGAGAGAGAGAGAGAGAGAGAGAGAGAGAGAGAGAGAGGAGAGGAGAGAGAGAGAGAGAATGAAAGGAAGGAGAAATGGAGGGAAAGTAATAGAAGGAGAAGGTTAAGAGAGAGGGAATGATATGCAAGGGAGAGGAAGGGAGAGTAAAGAGTAAGGGAGAAGGGAAAGGGAAAGGAGGATGGGTGATTTGAAGAGTAAGGGAAAGAAAAGAGAAAGGGAAAGGAAGAAGAATGATTTGAGGAGTAAGGGATAAGATAAGATACTTTGATCCTATCTAGACACTTTGCAAGTACCAACTACAAGGTTATTGACTATACAAAGCGCCACCACGCCAGGACGAACTTGGTGGACTCGAACCGTTGAGGAGTAAGGGAGAGTAGGGAAAGGAGAGGGAGATTTGTGGAAAAAGAGAGAAGAGTAGGAAGAGGAAGAGGGTGGGAGAGTTAGGGAGTAAAGAAGAGGAAGAGGAAGGTGTAGATTTGTGGAGTAAAATGAGAGGAGTAAGGGAGAGGAAGAGAGAGGGAGATTTGGGGAGTAAGAGAAAGGAGTAAAGGAAAGGAAAGAGAAAGGAGTAAAGGAAAGGAAGGGAGAATTAGGGAGTAAAGAAGAGGAGTAAGGATGAGGGAGGGAGAGTTAGCATATAAGGGAGTATTAATGGAGTGAGAGGAGTAAGAGAGGGAGTAAGGGAATGCATTGAACCCCGCCAGGTCCAGTAAAGTGTTGGTTCAGGGCAAACATGGAAGGTGGAATGTGTGTGTGGTGACGATATGAGGAACTTTGTGGAGGAGGAGGAGGAGGAAGAAGAAGAAGAAGAAGAGGAGGAGGAGGAGGAGGAGGAGGAGGAGGAGGAGGAGGAGGAGGAGGAGGAGGAGGAGGAGGAGGAGGAGGAGGAGGAGGAGGAGGAGGAGGAGGAGGGGAGGAGGTGGAGGAGTGGAGGAGAGAAGAGGTTGGGGAGGAGGAGGAGGAGGAGGTGGAGGAGGAGGAGGAAGAGGTTGGGGAGGAGGAGGAGGAGGAGGAGGAGGAGGAGGAGGAGGAGGAGGAGGAGGAGGAAGAAGGGCATCATTAGTTACTTTCGGTAGTTTTATTCTCACAACAATAACAACAACAGAACGTCAGAGCAACAAAACTCTCTCTCTCTCTCTCTCTCTCTCTCTCTCTCTCTCTCTCTCTCTCTCTCTCTCTCTCTCTCTCTCTCTCTCTCTCTCACTATCTCTCTCTCTCTCTCTCTCTCTCCTCTGCAACCGGGTCTCGTCTTCTTCAATTTCCTCTGTCATTCGATCCTCTCCCTATTTACTCTTCCCTCCTCCCTTCCTTCCTCTCTTCCCTCCTTCGGTTCCTGGACTCCACTATTTTTCCTTTCGATAATTAATAAAGAGTTCGTTTTTTTTTATCTAGTCATCTGTTATGTTTCTTTACTTTGGAGTTTCATCAAATATTCGATAAATTCATGACTTTTTTGGGGGGAGGGAGGAAGGGGGAGGCTAATATATTCTTCAGAAATTTAGATTTTTCTTATACAATTTATTAAGTTTATTTTTTGTTGTAATCGAATGTGGAATCCATTACTTTTTCTTTACATTTTCATTTGCATATTCAATGTTTGACAGCATGTGGTAGGTTTTTTTTTTTATCTTATTTTGTTTATATCTCTCCCATCCCTATAATTTCCTTGTTCTCTCTCTATCTCTCTCTCTATCTCTCTCTCTCCTCTCTCTCTCTCTCTTCTCTCTCTCTCTCTCTCTCTCTCTCTCTCTCTCTCTCTCTCTCTCTCTCTCTCTCTCTCTCTTCACCACGACAATCACCATTTCAGTTTTCCATTCGATTTCCTGATGACAA
Source organism: Chionoecetes opilio (assembly GCA_016584305.1). Taxonomy (NCBI): domain Eukaryota; kingdom Metazoa; phylum Arthropoda; class Malacostraca; order Decapoda; family Majidae; genus Chionoecetes; species Chionoecetes opilio. Next base: position 147,593 of record JACEEZ010023651.1, on the reverse strand, counting down.
TTACACTG
>JACEEZ010023651.1:135085-137585 GCA_016584305.1 Chionoecetes opilio | reverse complement strand
TTTTTTCCTGTCGGAGGGAGAGGCGGGTGGGGAGGAGCCTTCAATTTTGGTATTATTTTACTTCTAACACGTAGAAACTACTATAGTGGTAGAAAGTAGTCACACAGGCAGCCTCGTTTGGCCCAGTAAGGCTGTTGCTGTCTGTTCTTCCTTTGTATTCCTTTGTATCTTCCTCGTCCTCGTATGTAAGACCATTGACAGTTTCTCTTCCTTTCTCAACCCTGAGCTGAATAGATGTTATTTTTTCTTCAGGGAGGGAACAATAATGTTGGTTGTGTGTTGTGTGGTGTGGTGTTGTGGCGTGGTGTGTGTGTTGTTGTGTGTGTGTTGCTGTGTGTGTTTGTGTGTCGTTGTGTTGCAGTGTGTTTTCTAATGGTGATGTGTTGTTGTGTCAGGTGGGATATGTGGTGTGTGTGTGTGTGTGTGTGTGTGTGTGTGTGTGTGTGTGTGTGTGTGTGTGTGTGTGTGTGTGTGTGTGTGTGTGTGTGTGTGTGTGTGTGTGTTGCAGGTACATTCCAACAAGCTGTCATATTATATTGGACAAGATGATGAGGTGACTTGCTTCACGTTAACCAATAACACCACAGCCTTGTTAGGATCCCAGCGTGACGGGCGGTCGAGAGAGGAGGAGGAGGAGGAGGAGGAGGAGGAGGAGGAGGAGGAGGAGGAGGAGGAGGAGGAGGAGGAGGAGGAGGAGGATGTTATTGCCTTGGATTTAATCACGGTAGAAAAAAAATCGCCCTTAACATTCAGCAACAACAAAAACAACAATAATAACAAAAGCCATAGCGACCGCCCTGTCCAAGGTGCTGGAGAAAGTGGTGCTCCATCGTCTTCAGGCCTGCCTGTATACACTGGACAATCAGTTCAGCTATAAGAAAGGCCTTGGCACTGAGATGTGTGTGTAGACATTGAAGAATATCATTCATTACTACACTTCCAGAAATTCACCTGTTTATCTGTGTTTCCTGGATGCCAGAAAGGCGTTTGACAGAGTGAATTACTGGAAGCTCTTTCATACACTTCTCGTCAGGGGTACACCTGGGTACATTGTTAATTTATTAATGTACTGGTACACTACCCAGGAATTTACTGTTAAGTGGGGTAATTCCTTCTCGCTGTCCTTTAGTACTGCCAATGGTATTCGGCAGGGGGGATTTTATCTCCCTACCTGTACAATGTGTACGCGGATGATCTCAGTGCCAACCTCCGTGATACAGGCATCGGCTGCCACATACATGATGAGTGCATCAACTCACTGAGCTATGCTGATGATATGGTACTGCTCGCACCCACTGCGGATGCGTTGCAGGATCAATGTGTGTCAGGTGTATGCTGCCAAGCATGACATTGTCTACAACACCACTAAGACAGAGTGCATGGTAGTATCACCGGCACGCGCTCAGGTGAATGACCTGAAAACAGCATGGCTCGGTGGGTCTGCCCTCACTTTTGTGGATAGATTCGCATACCTAGACCATGTTATATCCCACGACATGACTGATGATTATGATATCATCAAGCAGACCACCAAGCTTCTTGTCGCGGGAAATACTCTACAGAGGAAATTCTCCTAGCAGAGAGGTGAAGATTGAGTTATTCAGGAGTCACTGCTACTCTATATACTGCAACTCGCTGTGGTCGCGGTACAAGGTGGCCACTATGAACCGCCTTAAGGTCTGTCACAATGACATCCTTAAGAGGCTTCTGGGGCTGCCCAGGTGGTGCAGCTCGTCCCTGGCTTTCGCTATGAACGGGGTGAACAATCTGGATGTGATCCGTCGACAGTTCAGTTTAAGGAGTAGGGTGGAGCTCTCTACGAACTCCATCATCACCTCTGTCAGGCAGAGCTCGGCCTATGTATGTGGACCTATACAACAGCGGTGGCTGGGTTTGCTGTTTGTGCAGAATGTGGGGTGGCACAGGCGTCCATGTATGCTTTTCTATGTACTTTGATACTATGTCCCCTAATGTGCCTGTACTTTGTTCCTGTTTTTTGTTTTTGCTCTAGTACTTAGGTTTACTCCTTGGCTTGTTCTTGTTGCTTTCTTTTTTGTCTGTATGCCTCCGGGCGAGAATAAAATAATAATATATTATTATTATTATTATTATTATAAAAAAGGCGAGTAATTAAGTAAAAAATATCAAAGAAACGTAGTTTGATTATTTTCTTTATTTCCTCTTTTTACTTTATTAGTTCTTTCACTTCGTCTATTGATGTTTTTTTGTTTCGTTCATGTTCTCTTTTATAAATTGACGATGAATTTTGAGTGTGTATTCTCTCTCTCTCTCTCTCTCTCTCTCTCTCTCTCTCTCTCTCTCTCTCTCTCTCTCTCTCTCTCTTCCTATCTTACCCCCTTTTACATCTTTCCTTCATTCAAACTTTCTATCACCTCTCCCCATCTCTCTTTCCCTCCCCTTTCCTTCTCCCCTCTCCCTCCTCTTCCCTTCCCGCCTCCCACTCTCCCGTTCCTATATTGTATTCAGCTTGTATTCTACT
>JACEEZ010023651.1:127585-130085 GCA_016584305.1 Chionoecetes opilio | reverse complement strand
TGCACGGCATAGTGAACGGCTAGGTGTGTCGCCTCATCCTGGACTCCGGCACCAACACGCCGCTGCTCTTCATGCCCCTGGCGCGCAGGCTGGGCCTGGTGAAGGGCGACGAGCAGACGCAGACGATGACCTTCGACACTTGGAACGGTGTTGAGAGTGTGCAGGTCATCTTGCTGCGTGAGGTGGTGGTGGTGTTGGAGGGTGGAGTGAGGCTGCACACCCCCGCCAAGGTCCTCCCCAAGGCCATGGGCAAAGGGCACGACATGAAGCTCTTCGTGCTGGACCTCGGCAGTCTGCGCCGCGGCGAGGTGCTGCAACAGTTCCATCAGAAGGGCAGCAGCCTTATCATCCAGCGGCCAGACCTACTGCGCACCCTGCCCACGCCCTATGAGCAGCGCACCACCCATCCTGACCTTCAAGGTGCGGCCACAGGGGCGTCGCGGGGACATCTTCCTGGTGCTGCTGGACACGGGTTGCCACAACTTTTCATTCTCACGCAACTGGAAGCGCAACTTTTGGCCCCGGGGAATGAAGCGGCCGCGCCACGTGTCCCTGAAGCTGGCTAAGGGCTGCTGCCTGCACACCAAGCGGCCCAGCGTCACGGAGTCCTCCTCGCAGGACATGGTGCTGGGGCGGCGGCCGCTGCGCCACTACGGCGCCGTGGTGGACTACAGCAGGGAGACCATTGGCTTCACCTTTGGCGCCAAAACAATGGAGTTTGACCTGACAGCCGTGTGAGGCGCTCCTTCATCCAGCAACAAAATTTAGAAATTATGCAAAAATTAACTTTAAAAAAAGTAATAATAATAATATAACATACCAAAAATAAGTAAAAAAAACGATTCAAAATTTAATAAAACTTGCCTAAAATAAAAATAGAAGAATGATAGAACGGTAAAGGGAGATGAAACAGATCCTATCATTGTTTACTGGACGTATCATTCAGGCTTAAAGTTACTGTTGTTAAGTACTGTTGTTGGCGAGCATCATCGTGACCATCAGCACCAGGAAGACCGACCGCCCCTCCCCTGTCCCCCTTGCTTGTAACCCCCCCCTTGCTTGTAACCCCCCCCTGTCCCCCTTGCTTGTAAACCCCCCCCTGTCCCCTGCTTGTAACCCCCCCTGCTTGTAACTCCCTCCCCCTCCCACACACCCCTACATAAAACCAATTAAATGTCATAAAATCATAATTCAAGAAGCTTCAATATGCATTCAGGGAGCAAGAAAATAGTGAATAATGCAGAAAAAAATAGCAACGCGTTTCCTTGTAGCTATTGTTAAAAAAAAAAAAAATATACATATATAAAGAAATAAATAAAAAAGGCCGATATTGATAGCTTTGCTTTATTTAGTGTTTGCTTGTTTGTTTGTTACTTCACTACTGCTGCATTATCATATTTACAACTGGTTATCTTACAATTATTACTACTGCTATACTAATACATTATCATATTATGACATATTTACTACTGGTTATCTTATTACTATTATTACTACTATACTATTATACTACTTACTACTACTTTTACCACTACATACTACTACTTATACTACTACTACTACTACTACTTCTACTGCCGCTACCACGATATACTACTACTACATACTACTACTACTACTGCTATTACTACTACTACGACTACAACTACTACTACTACCACCAAATCACCACCACCACTATCACAAAACAACAAAAACCACAACAATACAATATCCACACACACACACACACACACACACACACACACACACACACACACACACACACACACACACACACACACACACACACCAGCCTACCCTGTGATCCGGTATGCATTAATACTCTACAAAAGTATACAGTATAAAAACGATGTAGGAGTTTGACGAGTGTGGGAGTGAACAGACGTGAGGTGGAAATAGAAATGTGTGAATTAAAGGCCGAACAACGACATCAACATCAACAACAACAACAACAACAACAACAGCAGCAACAATATTAACAGCAGTGAAATGTTTGGTTATAGAGGCACTGTGACGCAATTAATAATAAATAAATAAATATATAAATAAATAAATAAATAAATAAATAAATAAATAATATAATAAACTAAAAAAGAATAGATAAAATAAAATAATAATAAATAATAAAAAAATAGCTAGATAAAAAATAACAATCAATATTATGTTCTTGTTTCTATGATATGATGAGATTGTTAAGGTGTTGTGTTGATGTGTTACCCTTAATGATAACAATGATAATGATACGAGTAGTAATAATGGTAATCATCTAGTTTATCCATATATCTGTACACATCATCATCATCATCCTCGAGTCAGATAATACGACCAACTCGCAGCAACACACAACACACAACACAACACAACAACACACACAACAACACACACACACAAAAACAAAAAAGGCACTTTACCCAAAAATAAAAAAAATTTAAAAAAAAAAAAAATAAATAAAAAAATAAAAAAAAACAAAAAAAAAAAAAAAAAAAAAAAAAAAAAA
>JACEEZ010023651.1:101682-121682 GCA_016584305.1 Chionoecetes opilio | reverse complement strand
AGAGAGAGAGAGAGAGAGAGAAGGAAGGAATTAGTGACGCAAGAAGAGAGAGGAAAGAGTGGAGGGATAGAAGGAAGGAGTAAGTGAGGGAAGGAGTGGAAAGAGGGAGAGAGTGGAGCAGGGAGCTAGTCAGTGTTGGCGATGATGCAACTATGGTGGAATCAGGCGTGGGGACTAAGCTGGTCATTCGCTCCCCAGGTCACGTTGCCTCATGACCCATCCTCACCCAATCTCCCCCTGCACGGACAGAATCATCCCTTCACCCCTTTTCACTCCCTTACGCCTGAAGCATTGAACTGAATAACTGAAACTGAAACTGAACTGAAACTGAAGCCTCTGAATTTTCATGGCACTGGAGAAGCCTGGAGTAAGAGACAATCTAACTAAAGTATTCAAGTGGGTAAAGGAATATAACAAAACTGTAGCAACTAAGGTTCCTATGATTCGTAAATCAGGATGGTTCAAGAAGTATTGGTTTCAAACTGGACAAATATAGATAAAAGAAAGAAATAGGAAGAAATTAATCCACAAATAGGATGGGAGATGATTATAATACTCAGTTACCAAGTTGTTAGTGCATAGATGATATTGATAAATGGATTAGGGTTGAAAGTTGGAGTTGTATGCTCTCTTATGTCCTCTACCTCCCACCCTCTCCTCCTCAATCTCTCACCTGCCCGATACTTACTTAACTTCTTCCTTCGGTCTGTACCTTTACAACACCCTCACTCCACCCCTTTACTCACTCCCACTCACCTGGACCCCATTTCTTAACTCACCCTCCTCCACCTCCATTCTCTTCCACTATTACTTACCCGTGCCCACATAGACCATCACCACCTTCGGAACTCTCTCTCTCTCTCTCTCTCTCTCTCTCTCTCTCTCTCTCTCTCTCTCTCTCTCTCTCTCTCTCTCTCTCTCTCTCTCTCTCTCTCTCTCTCTCTCAGCCCCCCCCCCTCTCCTTACCGCTACCTGACATCACCACTAATGCCCACTGCCATCTGTATGCTCATTCACTTAAGCACCGTCCCTTCCAAGCTTATTCATACCGTAACACCTCCTTCACCACCCTCCTACAGACACGTATTGGAGGTATCAATCACGATGAATACCCTGAGTGGATGTTTAGACCTACCGTTTTCTTACACTGTCGCTTTCTATCACCTTATGCCCACCTTCCCTACGTACCCACTCACCTCCTTACTAATGCCCACATTATGTATAGGTACCCTTCACTGTCGCTTTCCTGCCTACTTACTGCCACTTATACGGTTAGTTGCCCCATTCATTGGCCTAACGGTAAAGGGTTATGTTGCTACTTTTATCGTTCCTGCTACTTGTTGTTTCTATGTCGTTGTTGTGTTGTGTCTTGTGTTTGTTGTTTGATGTGTTTTTTGTTGTGTGTTGTGTGTTGTGCTCGTGTGTCTGGTGTTGTAGTGCGATGTGTATAGTGTTGTGTGTGCTTTCCTGCCTCTTAGACTTTATAAACGTAAGTCACCCCACTCATCACTAACGAAACAGGTTACACTGCTAACTACTTACACTTCACTACACTTATTCCAGTACGTCATCACTATACCACTTATGTTGATTTTATGTTATAGTTATTATATATGTGTGATATATAGTGTTGTGTTGTGTGTGTTGTTATTAACGTACATCATCACGACAGTATGTAAGTCTGTGTGTTGTGTGTGTGATGTATGTATGTGTGATATGTTGGTCTGTTCGTTGCATATTACGTGTTGTTTGTGTATGTATATCATGGCCCATTTCCTTACATATTGCAGAGTCGCTTCCTTCTTCATGACGGCTTCACTACTCAGTTAGTCCGCACTAGTCGCCGGCCACTCCGTCCACTCACGTCCTAAAGAATAATTTCCGTGACGTGCAAAGCTTGACCGATTAACTCCATCGCATTGGTGGTCACGATCTCCTCCTTTCCTTCCTTCCCTGACCTCCTTTACCCACTTTCCTATATTTGTATCTTTATCTTCTTTTATTTCATACCTCTTTTTATTTTTGTCTGTGTCTCTTTCTCTATTTGGCTATCTCTTACTTCGTGTTTTTTCGTATTCTCTCTCTCTCTCTCTCTCTCTCTCTCTCTCTCTTCTTCTCTCCTCCTGCCCCTATATATATCTTCCCTCCCTCTCCCGTCTCTCACACCCCACACCACCCTCCACACACCACACACCACCACCACCCCCACTCCACCCACCCCCACCCACCCACCCACCTCACCTGCCCCACACCCACCACTCACCCACCCACCACCCCCACTCACCCACCCCCACACACAACACACACACACACACACACACACACACACACACACACACACACACACACACACACACACACACACACACACACACACACACACACACACACTCACACTCACACACACACACACACCTCGTCAACATGTATCATGACCCTTTACGAGACATACACAAGACATTTCGCTGGCGTGTGTCGTTTACAGGCACTTCTTTTCTCGCTTTTGCTCTAAACTACATGACAACATATAAACAAAACATGAAACACATCACTGGCACTGCATGTTAGAGATTATGGAAGAAGGTAAGAGAGAGAGAGAGAGAGAGAGAGGAGAGAGAGACGAGAGAGGAGAGAGAGAGAGAGAGAGAGAGAGAGAGAGAGAGAGAGAGAGAGAGAGAGAGGTGACGTAAGGAAGAAAAGGGACGTGAGTGGGATGAAAAAGAGGAAGAGGAGGAGGATGGTTTTAGGTACACCTGGTGGAAGGAGGAGGAGAAGGAGGAAGAGTTGCATAAACAATAACAATAGGCCAAAGAAAAAGGGTCAGGTTGATTCTCCTCCTCCTCCTCCTCCTCTCCTCCTCTCACATCACCTGATCGCCCACAACGACGGATGAGAACGAAAGATAGAATGCTGAATGGAAATCGATTTGTGAGGAAGATTACATTTCCAAGAGAGAGAGAGAGAGAGAGAGAGAGAGGAGGAGAGAGAGAGAGGAGAGAGAGGAGAGAGAGAGAGAAGAGAGAGAGAGAGAGAGAGAGAGAGAGGAGAGAGAGAGAGCTTATCTTGCCAGTGATCTAAACATATTCATGCTTCATTGTAATGTGTGATATATAATGCACGTACATGATGAGCAATACAAAAAACGGCACTTACAACGCTCTCTCTCTCTCTCTCTCTCTCTCTCTCTCTCTCTCTCTCTCTCTCTCTTCTCCTCTCTCTCTCCTCTCTCTCCTCTCTCTCTCTCTCTCTCTCTCTCTCCTTGCGTATGTTTATCTCCCTTTTCTTCATCTCTTTCCATTTCTCCAGCCTAGCCTCCTTACCTCCCTCTAACCACACCCCTCCCCCTTGGCCCCTTCCCTTTTGACGCCCACACTAGAACCGCTAAGCAGGATGGACGAAGGTCACGCCCGCACACACACACACACACACACACACACACACACACACACACACACACACACACACACACACACAATGACTCATAGTGTCAATTATGTCTACAAGTTCCACACAATTTTTTTCCCTTTATTCTTTTTTTCCATCACTTTCATAACTACTTTCAACTATTTAGCATTTTCTTCCTCTTTCTCATTCTTCTCCTTTTACTCCTTTTCCTTCATCCTCTTCTTCCCCCGTCTTGCCACTCTTCCTCATTCTTATATTCCTCCAAATGTTCTTACTATTGTTACTTTTTTCACATTCTTTCCACCTTTTATTCAATTAATCTCCCATTTTATTCTCCCGCAAGTAAATGCTATTGTCTTCGTTTGATGCAACTCTTCCCCCTCCTCCTCCTCCTCTTCACCCTCTCCACGAGACAGTAACTCATCCGTGTGAAGCATGAAGCAGGTGTGACTCACGCAAATAATCTCATTAAAGAAGCACAACTAGGTAGGTAGAGGGAGTGAGTCAGGCAGGGGGGGGACCATACACAGGTGACAGGGGGCAGACAAGGGGGGGGGGACCATACAGAGGTGACAGGGGCCCAGACGGGTGGACAGGGGGGGGAATCAGGCAGGGCGGGGACAATACGTACACAAGTGACAGGCCAGGCAGGTGGATATCGCTGCCCAGGTACACAATTAGACAGGTAGACTGACAGTAATAGGCAGGTAGATGAAGGACAGATAAGTGGATTGATATACGTAGATAAACACGTCAGTATATACCTCCAGGTGGTGATCCGCTCCCTCTGATCACTTAATTCATGCTGGGTGGCCACGATAAACAATGCCTCTATTTAATGCATTTCCACGCACCCACCCACACACACACAAACACACCCACACACCCACCACACACACACACTCCCTCACTCATTCCCTCACACACACACACACACATACACACCCTCCCACACACACACACATCCTCCCACACACACACACACCCTCCCACACACACACACACCCTCCCACACACACACACACACACCCTCCCACACACACACACACCTCTCACACACACACACCCTCCCACACACACATACACACACACACATCCTCTCACACACACACACACACACACACACACCACACATTCTCACACACACACCACACACATACCCTTCCCACCACACACACATACACACACACACACACACATACACTCCCACACACACTATAAACAGAAAAGTAAAGTCGTGTTAAATACATACATAAACTTTAATAAATGGGATAAATGGAACAGCAAAGCATGTGAAGTTAGCGTTTCTTCCTCTGCATAACCTTGATAATTATAGTAAAGCACAGCAGAAATAAAACAGTCCAGCCTTGAAGCCTTGCCAAGTGTCCCATTAAAACTGGGTCGTGTTTTGCGCCGCTTGGGAAAGACTTAAGCAAGGAGGGGGGAAAGAGAGGCCAGAGAGAGTAGGGGGAGAATGAAGGGTATGGAGGAGGGGGAGGAAGGGGAGGATGAGGGGTATGGAGGAGGGTGGGGTTATTTAAGGAAGAGGAGGAAGAGAAAATGACGGAGTAAAGAGGGCAGAAGGACAAGAGGAAAAGGAGGAGTAATGGAGCGTGAGAGGGTAAGAATTAGACGCATGTTTATTACGTATTTCGGAAGCTTACAAATTATGGTGCAAGGATGAGGATGACGATGTGAGAGAGAGAGAGAGAGAGAGAGAGAGAGAGAGAGAGAGAGAGAGAGAGAGAGAGAGAGAGAGAGAGAGAGAGAGAGAGAGAGAGAGAGAGAGAGAGAGAGAGAGAAAGAAAAAAAAGAGGACAGAGAAGTGAGTGAGCGAGAGAGATTATTATTATTCTGTGTTATTCACCCCCCCCCCCATGGTCTTGTCCACGCGAGCTGACTTGCGGTCGCCAGTTTTCACCCTCTCAGTGCGAGCTTGGAGCTCATTATTACCGATCTTTGGGCAATGCTGGGACCTCACACACCACACACCCCCATCCCTTGCTCACGGGGGACAGTAACCGCCCGAATTTGTCAGTGAAAAATCCCGGGAGCACGAGGATTCGAACCGCCTACCCACAGAATGGGAGCCCGTCACGTTATCAACCTGACCATCGCGCGGTGTGTGTGTGTGTGTGTGTGTGTGTTGTGTGCGTGTGCGTGTGCGTGTGCGTGTGGTGTGTGTGTGTGTGTGTGTGTGTGTGTGTGTGTGTGTGTGTGTGTGTGTTTTGAGATGCGGTTCGCCACCAGATCGTCTAAGATGACATCTGATCGGGGAAGAAGGAATGGAGGAAGCAGGAAGAAGAAAAGGAATAAAAGATTAGGTCAAGGCAGATGATAGGTAAGGACCAACAAATGTGAATAAGTAACTGGTGTGATGATAGGATAAAGATGAAGGTAGGATAGGAAGGTAATGAGAAGAGGGGGGAAATAAAAGACAGGAAGAGGCAAAAGAGAGAGGGAGGGAACGAAAACAATAGTAAAGCAGAGGGCAAGGCAATGTGGAAAGGGTACAAGAAAAGAACGAAAGCAAGACAGCGGAGTATAAAGAAACTTGTGGAAAAGGAGAAAGGAGTAAAAGCAAGAGATAGACTGTGGGCGGAAAGAGAATGAACATTGATTGCTCGTATAAATGGGAGAAAAGAAGATTAAGAAGCTGGGAGAAAAGGCGGGGGGGAGGGAGAGAGAGAGAGAGAGAGAGGAGAGAGAGAGAGAGAGAGAGAGAGAGAGAGAGAGAGAGAGAGAAGAGAGAGAGAGAGAGAGAGAGAGAGAGAGAGAGAGAGAGAGAGAGAGAGAGAGAGACAGACAGACAGACGGACAGAAAGACAGACAAGAGAGAGAAAGAGAGAGAGAGGGGGGAAGAGAGAGGGGGGGAGAGAAAGAAAGAAAGAGAGAGAGAGAGAGAGAGAGAGAGAGAGAGAGAGAGAGAGAGAGAGAGAGAGAGAGAGAGAGAGAGAGAGAAAAGAGAAGAGAGAGAGAGAGAGAGAGGGGATGAACAGTGCTTATACTCAACGCATGTCTAACCCTTCTAATATCCTGAGTGAGTCAATGAATACACTCTCCTTCCCTCTCATCCTTCTTTCTCTTCACCACTTCTCTCTTTTCCCTCCATTCCTGTCCATCTACTTCCTTGTTGCTCTCTTTTCTTCCTTGATTTCTTTAACTTTTTTCACCTTTTCTTATAATTTCTTCCCCTTTCTCTTCTTTACTGTTCCTTTCCCACGACAATCATCATCTTCCTCCCATGCTCCTTCCGTTTCCGCTTATTGTTTTTCTATACCATCATCTCTCTCTCTCTCTCTCTCTCTCTCTCTCTCTCTCTCTCTCTCTCTCTCTCTCTCTCTCTCTCTCTCTCTCTCTCTCTCTCGTCCCCCACCCTCGTAGCAAAAACACCTATTCTTCACCTACTTACCTACCTGCACTTTCCACCCCTCCTCATCCTCCTCTCACCCCAAAACAAAAACAGTACACACTCATCTCCCTCACAAAACCTTCCCAAGTCAACCTCTCCCCCCCTCTCACCGTTCCACTCTGCCCTTCCCTCTCACTGTTGAACTATTCCCTCTCCGTCCCTTCCCCTCTCCCATCGGCAAGAAAAGCAGCCGTCAACCTTAACACTTTCTACGTGACCCTGACAAAACTCCACCCATTCCACTCTCTCACATTCTTCCACTCTCTCACATTTCTCTCTCACATTCTCTCTCTCTCTCTCTCTCTCTCTCTCTCTCTCTCTTCTCTCTCTCTCTCTCTCTCTCTCTCTCTCTCTCTCTCTCTCTCTCTCTCTCTCACACACACACACACACACACACGCATATAAGAGACCACACACACACATACACATGCACACGTACTACCACAGACAGAGAGAAAGAAAGAGAGAGAGAGAGAGAGAGAGAGAGAGAGAGAGAGAGAGAGAGAGAGAGGAGGAGAGAGAGAGAGAGAGGAGAGAGAGAGAGAGAGGAGAAGAGCGAGAGCGAGAGTGAGAGAGAGAGAGAGAGAGAGAGAGAGAGAGAGAGAGAGAGAGAGAGAGAGGAGAGAGAGAGAGAGAGAGAGAGAGAGAGAGAGAGAGAGAGAGAGACGGAGGAATAAAAAAGAAAGGAGAGTGAAGTAAAGAAAGACAACACAAGAAAACTAATAATCGTTGTCGCCCTAAAGGAAACAAATTTGTCATATTCCTTTTCAGAAATTTTCATGAGATGGAAGTAAAAATTATACCATGAAGCTGTGATTATATCTGTGATTAATTAAGGAGGAGGAGGAGGAGGAGGAGGAGGAGGAGGAGGAGAAGGATTAGTGTGTGACAGTGATTAGGGTGAGGTCACGTAACCACCACTCTCGTGACCCTTCCTCCTCCTCCTCCTCTGCCTTCTCCTTCTCATCTTGTTTCTCCCATTTTCAACCTCTTTATCATCTCTCCCGATTCACCCGATCTTATATTCTAACACACACACACACACACACACACACACACACACACACACATCGTGCATCGTTGTCAAAAGTCTCTTCTGTTTCTATGAATTTCACATACGATGGAATTAGTGCAAGGACGTCACACCGACGATACCCTGCTGGTGATAATGATAATACTCTTGTGGACTTCTTACTACTACTCGTTATTGTTATCATTATTGTTGTTAGCATCATATATTTATATTATCAATATTATCATCACTATCATTATTATCATTACTATTATTTTTATTGTTATCATTATTATCATTATCATCATAAACATCACCATCGGATATGCGTGTCTCGAGGAGGAAGCTGAGCAGGAAAAGACGACAAGAACGATCACGACGATGTTGGAGAGAGAGAGAGAGAGAGAGAGAGAGAGAGAGAGAGAGAGAGAGAGAGAGAGAGAGAGAGAGAGAGAGGAGAGAGAGAGAGAGAGAGAGAGAGAGAGAGAGAGAGAGATATCAGATAACATCAGATAACATAAAACATATACATTTTTGTGGCTTATAGAGAGGTTGTCTGTGTGAGCAGACTATCCTGACAATTTTTCCTATCGGTGAAGAAACAAGACAGAAAAGCAAAACACTTCCTCCATATACAGACTTCCTACCGGCCAACTGCCACCAAGAAAGTTAATAGTAGCATCTTATAGTGCAGACAGATAAAGAGGAAACTTGTAGAACACCAAGTCAAAAAACTCTGCATTATACACAACTGCTGCATGAATACCCACGTTGACATTAACCCCTTCACGCCCAGATCTTTCCTTTGCTATATGAAATCGTCAGCTGTTCGACATAAAATTACGAAAGGTAACTGAATATACAAAATAAGTTAGTCGACAAAGATATTAAACAGGTCATATCTATAAATATTGTTTTAAATTCACTAAAAGTCGTCAAATGGTACCCAAATTACAATGGAAATTACGTTCTGGGCCTCAAGGGGTTAAATTTCAGTACAAAAAAATTATACAATAGCAAAAAAGTATGATGATGGTGAAGGAAAACACAGATACGACGAAAACCGGGACATCAGTAGTCATGCTTCTCCGTAAAAAAAAAAAAAAAAGTTGCCCTATACACGCTCTGCTGATGATAAATAACAGCTAAGGACACACTGATGATTAAAAAATATCTATCCACGCGACTTTTAAGGTGGTGATTGATTATATATTCAGTGTCCTTAGGGAGTATTTTTTTTCCCAATAAGCGTCGACACGGTTCAAGGAACTTCATACAGACTTCAGTGTTGCGGTGAATCACAGTAATGGGCATGCCGTTGTTTCCTGCAGCCACACTGGTTGCGAGGTCAAAGGATTTAAGGGTCATTGCTGTTGAGGAGGAAGACGAGGAGGAGGAAGTGGAAGACGAGGAGAAGGAAGTGGAAGACGAGGAGGAGGAGGAAGTGGAAGACGAGGAGGGAGGAAGTGGAAGACGAAGAGGAGGAGGAAGTGGAAGACGAGGAGGAGGAGGATGAATTGGAAGACGAGGAGAAGAAAGTGGAAGACGAGGAGGAGAAGAAAGTGGAAAACGATAAGTAGGAAGTGGAAGACGAGGAGGAGAAGGAAGTGGAAGACGAGGAGGAAGTGAAAGACGAAGAGGAAGAAGAGAATTAGGAGGAGGAACCTACGCCAAAAGGTGAAAGCCTCACGCCACCACAGAGAGACGTGTGAGGGCAGCAAATGCATGCACGCGCGCACACACACAGGCGCGCGCGCGCACACACATAACAGGCGCGTACACACACACACACACACACTTGCATAGTGAACAAAAACTAAAAGCTGCGTCACTATATGAGGGAATACAAACTAACAAATTGGGTTGAGCAATACTGCAGTTGTTGGGAAAACACACACACACACAAAAGACTAATACTGCGCGATGGTCAGGTTGATAGCGTGCTGGTCTCCCATTATGTGGGTAGGCGGTTTGAATCCTCGCGCTCCCGGGGATTTTTCACTGACAAATTCGGGCGGTTACTGTCCCCCTTGAGCAAGGGGATGTGTGTGTGTGGTGTGTGAGGTCCCAGCATTGCTCAAAGATCGGTAATAATGAGCTCCAAGCTCCCACTGAGAGGGTGAAAACTGGCGATCGAGAGCCAGCTCGCGCGGACAAGACCATGGGTGAATAACACAACACACACACACACACAACACACACACACACACACACACACACACACACACACACAACACACACACACACACACACACACACACACACACACACACACAGAAAGAGAGAAAGAGGTGTTACCATCCTACCAATAGTATATAGTAACCATATTCTTTAAAAGTCATTCTACCACTACCACTATGACCACTACTACTACTACTAACACCACTTCTACTAACCCCATCACCACCATTACTCCTTCCCTCAACAGTGACGTGGTGGCAAGGGAGTAAAGGAGTCATGCTACAGGTGGGTTTGGGAAGGGCAAGCACGTGGGTGGCGGAGGCTGTGTCCACGCAGACGCAGGACCCACCGTGTGCATGATGACCGACCACACACACTTAATGCCTCACTACACGATCATTCACTGACGCGGAAAATATGCTACACAGATTCTTCGCTCCCGTTAAGAATATGCTGGAAAGAAACTGTCTAGACTAGATAAATAGGATATAAATGAGAAGAATTGAAATAAACAAAGATAAAACTTTGTATAGGGGAAGATTGAACGAATATTCATATGTGAAATTATTCTTAACCAAAGCTTTCCTTTTCGCAAAAAAAAAAAAAAAAAAATTTAAGTGATCAATTCTTTCTCTTTATGTAAACCGAAATATATAAATTGGTGATTAAATGCAAAATTAAAGCCAGTTGTAATATTCACTAATGGACAACCACACACAATTTTTTTTACTTGAATTATATTGTGAACGATTTTCATGTGCTTTGCTTAAACCTTCTGAAAACTCAACCTAATAAGTGGAAGGCGAAGTTCAGGGTGGTGTAGAGTCCTTGAGCTCCTGGGTGGTGGTGGTGGAGGTGGAGATGGTGATTGTGGTGGTGGTGTGGAGGTGGTGGTGGTGGGTGATTGTGGTGTTGGTGGCGGTGGTGGGTGATTGTGATGGGTGATTGTGCTGATGGTGGGTGATTGTGATGGTGATGGTGGGTGATTGTGGTGGTGGTGGGTGATTGTGATGGGTGATTGTGGTGGTGGTAGTGGGCGTGGGTGATTGTGGTGGTGGTGGTGGGCGTGGGTGATTGTGGTGGTGGTGGTAGTGGTAGTTGTGGTGGGTGATTGTGGTGGGGGTGGTGGGGAGAGGAAAGGCAGAGGCACGTGGTACAGGTTGGGGGTTGTGTGGGAGGGCAAGAAGGGTGTGCTACTGAGGGAAGGGTACACGTAGTACAGAAACCTTGTGGGGGGAGAGTGAAACTATGCTGGGTATGAATGGACAGGTGAAGGCCACGCTTATAAGGATTTAGGTGACCAGGTGGAGTAATACAAGGATATGTTTGAGCTCCTACATAAAGGTGAGAAGGATATTAGGATACATACGAGATTGAGGTAAACAGATACATAAATACAAAGCCGAGAGAGAGATCCTTTGTTCCTTTAGCCTTGCATAAATAAAGGGATACATGGGAAGCAGGAAACACGTGAAGGAAAACAAATAAGGTATGAAGTGATAAATGGAAGAACATAAACAGAGTGTACGAGACGGAAATGAATATTCAGGTACTGGAATATGGATATCAGATCATCACACAGTTTAATACAACGCTACTGATTGGTGGGTTAGAGGACAACACACACACACACAGACACACACACACACAAAACACACACACACACACACACACACACACACACACACACACACACACACACACACACACACATGCAATAAAAGGTGGCATGAAGAAAAAAAGTGTTGAGAATGAAGGCGAGTGTTGAAGTGTGCTATAATGTGGTGATGGAGGAGATAGTATAGCAGTAGTAGTAGTAGTAGTAGTAGTAGTAGTAGTAGTAGTAGTAGTTAGTAGTAGTAGTAGTAGTAGTAGTAGTAGTAGTTAGTAGTAGTAGTAGTAGTAGTAGTAGTAGTAATAGTAGTATAATAGTAGTAAAAGTAGTAGTAGTAAGTAGTAGTATAATATATTAGTAGTAGTAGTAGTAGTAGTAGTAGTTAGTAGTATAGTAGTAGTAGTAGTAGTAGTAAGTAGTAGTAGTAGTAGTAGTAGTAGTAGTAGTAGTAGTAGTAGTAGTAGTAGTAGTAGTAGTAGTAGTAGTAGTAGTAGTAGTAGTAGTATAGTAGTAGTGAGTAGTAGTAAGTAGTAGTAGTGTAGAGTAGTAGTGTAGTAGTAGTAGTAGGTGAGTCGGTCAGTTAAGACAGCCATGCCCCAGGGTGCCTTGGGGGAGTACAAAAGGTGCGTGCCGAGGAAGGGCGGGGCACGGAGCAAGGGTGGCCAGCAGGGTATCCTTAGCAAGGCCATTGCTGATCAAGGTATTTTAAAGGAAGGAGGCGTAGAGGAGGTGAGGGGGAAGGGCGAGCGGGGGGAAGGGGGTTGAAGGGTCGTGTCCCTGCTACTTGGCGGCCAAATAGGAACCACGTAGATGAAGAAAAAAAGTGGGCAAGAAAAATGATGCTAGTATAAAACCCGTTAGGTGCCTCGATCCATTATATTACGCGGGGCAGGGGATGAGGAATAGCGCGGTGATGATGATGATGATGCTGATGCTGATGCTGCTGATGATGATGATGATGATGCTGATGATGATGATGATGCTGGTGATGGTGATGATGTTTATGATGATGATGAAGAGGTGAAGGAGGAGTAAACGAGGAAGATAAAGAACAAACTGGCAGCAGACGAAATAAGAAAATTAAGGAACAAGACCAGAAATTCAACCCCACCATCACCCTAATGATAACAAAAAATGTATTGATGATAAAAACAGTAATAACAAAAGTAACAACCATATCAATAAGAATAGAAAAAACCCAATACTAATACAAATACACAAGACAAAGCTGCATCTAGGAACAGGAACACAACAGTAACAGGAAGCTAGCCTACTATTACATTATACAAATATGGCCTTCTACACTACATTGCAATTAGCTAAGATAATTTCACTTTTACTAGAATACGTGTGCGAGAGGCATAGCTGTAGCAAGGACCATATTCATTCTCTCTCTCTCTCTCTCTCTCTCTCTCTCTCTCTCTCTCTCTCTCTCTCTCTCTCTCTCTCTCTCTCTCTCTCTCTCTCTCTTAAATGTACATCCACTTTTTACCTTTTCCTCCTATCCCTCTCTCTCTTTTTCCCCTACATCACGTTTCCTCTGCCAGCACCTCCCTCGCATATCTTCCAGTTCTTGTGCCTCTCATCTCCATTCCCTCCCTTCTCCCTAATCCCCTTCTTCCCACCTCTCTCTCTCTCTCTCTCTCTCCTCTCTCTCTCTCTCTCTCTCTCTCTCTCTCTCTCTCTCTCCTCACAACGCCTGTATTTCAATCTTCTTGTATCCCTCCTTCAAATTATCCTATCCTCATCTTTATCTACTGTTCTCTTATCATGCATCCTCTCTCTCTCTCTCTCTCTCTCTCTCTCTCTCTCTCTCCTCTCTCTCTCTCTCTCTCTCTCTCTCTCTCTAAATACGAGCCAATAACAGACTATGACCTTCTGTAATGACCCCTGAACTTGACCTTCACACATCCGCAGGTCATAATTCCGTCACGTTCCGACCTTCCGGTGTGTGTGTATGTGTGTGTGTGTGTGTGTGTGTGTGTGTGTGTGTGTGTGTGTGTGTGTGTGTGTGTGTGTGTGTGTGTGTGTGTGTGTGTGTGTTATAGTAATGGACTAATGTGATAGTGGTAACAACAGCCCAGGTCGTAGTGGTAGTAGTATTGGTAGTAGTAGTTATTGTTATAGTAGTGGTCGTAGTAACACTCGTAATGCTGGTAAAAGTAGTATGGTAGTAGTAGCAGCAGTAATAGTGGCGTTAGTAGGTAGTAGTAGTAGTAGTAGAGTAGTAGTAGTAGTAGTAGTAGTAGTGTAGTAGTAGTAGTAGTAGTAGTAATAGCAGTAGAGTAGTAGTAGTAGTAGTAGTAGTAGTAGTAGTAGTAGTAGTAGTAGTAGTAGTAGTAGTAGTAGTAGTAGTAGTAGTAATAGTAGCAGAAGTAGTAGTAGTTGTAGTAGTAGTGGTCATAATATGCTTATGTTCGAACGAGAAAGAAAGAAAGAGAGAGAGAGAGAGAGAGAGAGAGAGAGAAGAGAGAGAGAGAGAGAGAGAGAGAGAGAGAGAGAGAGAGAGAGAGAGAGAGAGAGAGGATAGGACCGACATCAAAGGAGTGGAGACACCTATACAGCATGTCATGACCAGGTGTTCGCTCTCTCTCTCTCCTATCAATGCCTCGCATGGCGTTCTCTGCTCTCTCTCTCACCTCCTACACAACTCACAACATCATCTCTCTTCTCTCTATTTCATCATTCTCATTCATTCAGACTGCCTCGTCATGGCTTAGTTTCGAACGTCACAAAGTGTATCGCCGCCACCACCACCACCACTAACAACAACAACAACAACAACAACATCATCATCATCTTCATCATTAGTATCATCATTAAAATATTAAAAGCCATCAACGTTTACCATTCATGAGTGGAAAGCAAATTAATTCTTCAATCTTGGCAGACCCGACACGACGGAGGACAGAGAGAGAGAGAGAGAGAGGAGAGGGGGAGAGGGAGAGAGAGAGAGAGAGAGAGAGGGAGAGAGAGAGAGAGAGAGAGAGAGAGAGAGAGAGAGGAGAGAGAGGAGAGGAGAGGAGGAGAGAGAGAGAGAGAGAGAGAGAGAGAGAGAGAAAAAAAAAAAAAATAATAGTTGGATTTTTACTTTACAGCACACACACACACACACAGCGTGAGCCTCCTCCCCGCTGTGATGTGGAACAAGAAATTAAAAGGAAATCAAATCACTGTGGTACGATTAATGAAAAGCCAGTTTTCTTGATGACAATGTGAAAGGAACTGACCACAGCAGTGCTCTCTCTCTCTCTCTCTCTCTCTCTCTCTCTCTCTCTTCTTATTCACTATATTCCTCACTTTGATCAGGACGACAACTGACCCCCCCCCCCCCACCACCACCAAGGGGAGTAAATTGAATGTAGGGAGATGCTATAGGGACGTCAGTTACATGTCACAAGCTACCCGGTGTTTGCGTCGACGATACCTTTTGTTTAAAGTGGACTGAGTTTTCACTGTAGGTGTGCATACGGGGCTCTTCAAAGCGGCCTCACATGGCAATCAAACTCCATCTAGGTCGCTTCATACAATGACTTGCCATGAATTAGGAAAGAGAAAACCGAGAGGAAGCACATATCAGGAAGTAGTTTCATTTTGTCTTTTAAGTGATTTGCATGATTTTGATGGGTGAAATAAGTAATGTTTTAAATAAATAAATTAAAACGAATAAATTCAAAAATACGCAACATAATGACACCCTAATTTAAGTGTTCATATCACACGAGGAAAAAAAATCTTTCTACCGCTTTCTTATGAAATATATACACAATTTCATGTTTCTTGGCTTCTTTTTAACCCCTTGAGACCCAGAACGTAATTTCGATTGTAATTTGGGTACCATTAGACTATATTTAGTGACTATAAGCAATTTTTTATAGCTATGACCTGTTTAGTATCCTTGTTCACTAGGTAATTTGGTATATTAAGTTAGTTTTCGTAATTTTATGGCTAACAGACAATTTTTTATAGCAAAGGAAAGATCTGAGCGTGAAGGGGTTAAGGCAAATGTATTAATTAGTATTTTTTCAATGAATTAGTCAGACAAAAACATGTATGTCTTTCCTTATCGAGTGAAAAAATATATATGTATTGTACACGTACATTTTCTGGAAAAACCTGCCATCGAGAACCTAAAAGATTGATGTGTTACTATTTCTTGATATTTTCTAGACCTTCATGATAAATGGGAACGAATATGAAAAGAAAGAAAAATGAAAAGAAGTCTGAGTGTGTGACGTGTACGCATGTGGTGGAAAAAACGTTCCTGCAGACTTGGGGGCGTGTGTGGGCGTAGAGGAGGGGGCGTGTGTGGGCGTGGAGGAGGGGGCGGGTGTGGGCGTAGAGGAGGGGGCGAGTGTGGGCGTGGAGGAGGGGGCGGGTGTGGGCGTGGAGGAGGGGGCGAGTGTGTGCGTGGAGGAGGGGGCGAGTGTGGGCGTGGAGGAGGGGGCGAGTGTGGCCGTGGAGGAGGGGGCGGGTGTGGGCGTGGAGGAGGGGGCGAGTGTGGGCGTGGAGGAGGGGGCGGGTGTGGGCGTGGAGGAGGGGGCGAGTGTGTGCGTGGAGGAGGGGGCGAGTGTGGGCGTGGAGGAGGGGGCGAGTGTGGGCGTGGAGGAGGGGGCGAGTGTGTGCGTGGAGGAGGGGGCGAGAGTGTGCGTGGAGGAGGGGGCGAGTGTGGGCGTGGAGGAAGGAAGTGGCGGTGCGGTGGCGGGGGCGAGGGTGGAGATCAAATAATGGAAATGACTGAAAGGGCGTCTCCCTCCACCACACACCTGCACACTATAGCTGCGTTCCTGCACACGCACGCACACACACACACACACACACACACACACACACACACACATACACACACTAACACACAAAAACACACACAAACACACGCACACACTCACCACACAAACACACACACTAACACACACACTTCTATATAACTACTACTACTTTACTCGGGTCGCCTCCAGCTGGGGTTAAGATCAGAAAAAAGCTTCACCGGCTGCTACATCTGAAGAAATCCAGCGGCTTAAGGGAACGCAGCAAAAAAAAATGCACATGACATAACTTTCCGATAAAACACAACGATAAACACAAGAGCGATAAACACATGACAGTTTCAATATCTACTTTTTAACGTGAAAACCAATTGTGGCAAAACAATATTTCAGTGGACGCGTCTTTTCAGCAACAGTTGGTTCATTTAAATGCTTGATCGCTTTCCTCCTCCTCCTTCTGTTGTCAAGAGAGCGACCATGGTATTGAATGGAAGAATAGGAGAGATGAGTGCGAGAGAGAGAGAGAGAGAGAGAGAGAGAGAGAGAGAGAGAGAGAGAGAGAGAGAGAGAGAGAGAGAGAGAGAGAGATAATGGAGAAAATCCGTGTTACCTAAACGCAATGAAGAATGAACACATCACTGGCTTCATAACACATGAGAAAGATAAATCGTCTGTCCTCAATCCCCAGGTTATAAAAGCAGGTCGAGGACAAGGAGTGAAGAGAAATATTATTCAAAAAGATAGTAAAAAGAAGGAAAGAAAGAAGGATGGATGGAAGAAAAATTAGGAGAGAACAAAAATTAGGGCTGAGGCAGAAATTAAATAAAACAAAAAGAAAGCAAGTCAATTGGATCCAGGAAACAGAAGATAATCGAATTGCGAAAATAACAGGAAAATTATGGAAGAAACTAAAAGAATAACAGACAGAAATGGTCAGAAAGTGAGGAATAAGCAAGAGACAGGTGAAAGCAGGTGAAATAAAAGACAGAAAACAGACGGGAAAAAAGGTAACCAGGCAGCTGCAGCCCCGGGGGAGCCGCGCCACCGCCGCAGTCCCTCGCATGAGTCACTTCCTGCCTCGGCCGCGACACACTCGGGATTGGCGGACAAAGGAACCAATCACGAGCTACGGATGTCATCGCCTTCCTCTGCTTTTTCCCCATTGAATATTTCAAATACATTCACGGCCACCCGTCTGACAGGACCGCATCTTGCCCAGGCCAGATGGTGCAGTCTTTCTTGCTCTCTGCATGAACCCAGTGAAATGACGAGCTTGAAATATAGCAAACCTACAGACGATGTACTTTAGTGCACCGCTGTCATGCTACCAGGAACGAAACCACACATCCACTCATCTGTGATTCCTGGCAGCAACTATCGATCGCGAAACACGTCATCCGCTGCCTCGCCTGACGGGGCTAACGCTGCTCAGACGGATCGCACGGTCACGCCCTAACATGATCCCATGACCCGCAACTTAACCCGCACCCGATACACACGGGAGGGGTTCTCTCACGCCCATATTGGCTTCTTCCACGAAAATCATTCCCTCTCGAACGCAACGAGTCATCACCTTATTGAACAGTATTAAATATTAGTTTTCAGTTTCCTGACTGTTCAACATTTCTGCATTTTTATAAGCCCTCTTCTGCCACGACATGTTCTTTTCTATATTCATTGATATACGGTAATCTTGTTTTCAAATCATTATGTAAAAAGGTTGAGAATATCCTTCGTTTCCTTCATGCCTCACGCCCCTCGCGGCCAAGTCATGCTACCCTGGTTAGAATGTACAGTCGCACCAAACACTTCTGTCGATGATGCTACACAGTCATAAGCCGTGAATCTGATTCTGTCGCACACGCCACGATAATCCTGATTACGTAACACTATTAAGACTCCCTCAACCACACAGCGGCATTGCGACGTGTTCTGGCTGAGGCGACCACCAGCCACCCTGTCCAAAAAAGCCCCACTTGTTGTGATTTAGAGAGGCAGAATCTAGGCGTTGGGTCTCTCCCTTCATTCAATTCCTCCTTCCTCTTTCATCTCCTTTTCTCGTCCCCTTCCTCGCTTCCCGTTTTCCTCCACCTCTATATCGCATCCCTCCTCCGCCTTCACCATGCTTTAACTCACTATTTTTCTGTTCATCTCCATTCTCCCCACTCACCTGCTCCTCCTTCACTCCCCTCCCCTTCCTCCCCGTCAACCCACTTAATACCTCAAGCATTTCCAGGTGAATCTAATAACACATCTCAAACTTGCACCGATTTGTTCTGAATGACACTTCACCTCTAAAGTCCCGACCTACACACATAACACCTCCCTTGTCACACCGTTATCAGGTAAGGGATGAGGTGAGGCGAGGGAGATGCAGGTATGTTGTCAAGACTATCGCAAAGTTATTGATAAAGTATGTCGGTTCGTTTTTTTTTGTTGAAGATCAAAGTGTACGACTGAGCTGATTAGATTATATGAAATTAGTCATGATTTTGTTCCGACCTCAGATGTTTGTTCTCTCTCTCTCTCTCTCTCTCTCTCTCTCTCTCTCTCTCTCTCTCTCTCTCTCTCTCTCTCTTCTCTCTCTCTGTGTATGTGGTGGGGGGGGGGGGGGGGGTTACGAGGCATGAGAGGAGAGAATAGCAACGAAATGGCAGCGAAATGAGGCCGCGACTGACTGAGGGTGAGATCTGATGCATGTAAAGGTTTGCCGCGTCGGACAGAGTGTTGGTGGTCGCGAGTCCCTTCGAATTCCTACACACGACGTGGTGGTCAGCTGTGTGGGGGATGGAGGGGGAACAGCGGTGCCTTGTGAAGAGTTGTAGTAGTGGTGGTGGTGGTGGTGACCTTGAAGGAGTATTGATCACGGCAGCCACAACCACGCGCCATCCACCCCCACCACACCCCCAACCCCCACCACCTTTACTCTCACTACCCCCACCAACTGCTACTACTATATACTATTTAGGTCACTTTTAACGCCACCACAACCACAGCATTCACCGACTCTCACTACAACACGCCACATTAAACATCACCACCACCACCATAACCTGCCAATCATCTTCCCGCAGCCATCAATTACGTCACCACCACTGTAGCATCACCAGCAATCATGTCACCACCGCCAATCACCACAAACACCTCTGTGGTGGGTGATGTAGCGGTTAACTTGCCATTATAGTACTGTAGATACAAATCTGCTGTCTGGGTTCGACCTTGGACGACACAAGGCCCAACCAACTGTTCCTTCTATCTTGAGGACTAATCGAATATAATTAAACCCCTGAGGAGGAGAAATCATAGTTAAAGTGAATTGTGGTAACCTAAGTGCTCTGAGGTAAATAATTTTATACTACAGAACCAGGTGGATAATAGAATAAGATGGAATTCAAGTATACGTATAGTCGTTCTAGCAAAGCGCTGACCACAATACACCACTTGAGTTAATTCTAATACCTGCCATCACTTACATCACCCCCAGTCACCACTATCATCACCAAACACGTCACCCTCATCACCACAACAACAGGTGGCGCTCTCCTTATCATCAGCCTCGTAAGCCGGTAACCACGGGATTACTAGTGAGGTGGGAAGCTCACGTCATTA
>JACEEZ010023651.1:59182-86682 GCA_016584305.1 Chionoecetes opilio | reverse complement strand
GTGTAATGCAGCCACTATTCCTACTAATACAAATAATACACTACATGTAATGATAATGTAATACTACCATTATTGCTACTCATGATAAATAATACACAATACTAATTATCTCATTAACATCATCCATTTCACCGTTAATGAAACATCTTGCTTAATACTAATATAAGAAACATCACTTGATCATCATTAAAACCAACATAGTCATTACTTTTTTACACAGTATCATGTGTCATCATCAATTACACGTTTTTCCCCCTTTTTTTACAGCCATCTTGTATACAGTAATGAGCCTTGGAGATTTAATTAACTCATTATCATCGTCACCATCGCTTGCTGAGGTCACTTTCTTCTACTTCCTTCATCGCCAAAAAAACTCATTAGGAGACGCAGGTAAAGGCGCCTCATGATTTACCTGAGCGAGCTAGGCCGGCGGTGGAGGAGGAGGCAGGAGATAAGGTTAAGGAGGAGGGCGGAAAGGGAAGGAAGGAGGGAGAGGGGGGAGGGGAGGAGCGTGAGAAAACCAGAACAATGACACATGACCTTCGTTCCAGGCAAGTGTGAAGAGCAAGGAATGACGAAGGAGAGGGAGGAAGGACTCGAAGGAAGGGGGGGAGAGAAGGCGAGGGAGGAGGGACTCGAAGGAAGGGGGGAGAGAAGGAGAGAAATGAGTGGGCGGGTGCGTCGAGGAAGAGGCGATGGAGAGAGACGAGGGGAGAGAGACAAGTGAGGGAGAAATGCCAGGGAACAACAACCCAAAAAGTAGTCTCAGGAATGGTGGGAGAGGGCGGGGAGGCGAAGGCACGAGGCGGCGAGGGCGGGACGGGAGGGGGAAAGAAGGGGAGGGTATTGGGATATAAGGGGAGGGGGATAGAAGGGCAGGGTATGGGGATAGAGTCACAGGAGGGGGAGGGGGTAGTGAAGGGTAAGGCCTATGGGAACATGCTATGCTTAGGCTGAAGGGGCAAGACGAGAGGCTGGGGAGTGAGGAGGTGGGGGAGTGGGGGTTCAGACATGACTAGCCCCTACTCATTAGGCTTAGGCAGGACACAAATTTGCGAGGGCGCCGGGCTTACGTAGGCCTACACGCGAAGGTCAGAGAGCCCCAACCGCCACTACGGCCTTCACGGAAAACACCCGACGCTCGCATGGAAAAGCAAAACCAAAAAAGTACAAAAAGAACAATATCCAACCGATACGAAAATAAAAAATCGGAAAAAAAGAAGGAAAGAAGTACATCAACTATTTCATGTGAACTACAATCATGAAATGAGAACAGTATGTATGCGAATGTTAAGCCCCCTAAAAAAATGAATACATTTAAATATATCCCAACATTCTTAACATTTTCACGAAAAAATGACAAAAATCAACTATAAAAAACGACCATAATATAAAAAGGTGTCTCCTCTATCCACTCTTAACCCCTTGAGACCAAGAATGTAATTTCCATTGTAATTTGGATACCATTAGACGATTTTTAGTGAATATAAGCAACATTTTATAGAGAAGACCTGTTAGTATCCTTCTCGACTAACTAATTCGGTATATTAAGTTACTTTTCGTAATTTTATGGCTAACAACAGACGATTTTATTTAGCAAAGGAAAGATCTCGGTGTGAAGGGGTTAATACAAAAATCATTCTAACCCTTATAGCCCTAGTCCTGCACCAGCACCCACAAAACACACGATAAGCAGTAGTATAGTATATGTTGAAAAATGTAAGACAATAAGTTATAGTATATATAATAAGTATAGTATAAGCAGTGGTATAGTAATGCAACACGCGAATCACAAGTATCAGTCGGGAGTAACTACTGTACTATACCTGACCCCGCAAAGAAGCTACAAACCCACACCATCACAATCTACAGAGGACTTAACACAAACCCTCGAAACCAGGAAGGAAGCAAACCTCTTGTCGGTGGCGCTTTCCAGGGGACCTTTCTCGATCCCTCACACACGGGTGCCACTGACCTCTCCTCCCTCCCTCCCTCCCTCTTTCTCTTTCTCCCTCCACCTGTCAATGCTGTCCTCTTCCTCCTGTCTAACCCTTTCGGAGATCAAGGCGGCAAGGCAAGTAAGTGTCTCTGCTGTGTCACATCTTTTAAGCAGGTGAAACGGAATCCTACACACCTACCTATACAGCCACTGAGACCTTCACACCCGTAACATTACTGACACTAAGTTGAGCCACATACGAAGGTGGGCGACACACTCACACACACAGAGAGAGAGAGAGAGAGAGAGAGAGAGAGAGAGAGAGAGAGAGAGAGAGAGAGAGAGAGAGAGAGAGAGAGAGAGAGAGAGAGAGACTTAGCATGCGATAAAAGGTAGGAAAACTGAAGGTTATGTGATACGAACACACATAAACACACATACACGCACGCACACAGACACACACACATAACAGTGACCTTTGACATACATGCACAAGTTCACGTAGTTTGACTTCCGCTCTAAAAACTAAAGTTGCACACTAGACTCAATGAGGGAAACACGGAAGAACACAAGGAAAGGAAGGAGAAGGAGAACAATGAGTAGAACAAAAGAAAATAAGCAAGTATTGAACGCTCAAATAAGGTATCAAAGGAGCAACCAAAAACTCTTTCATTCATAGAAAATGTCAAAATCTTTCTGAATCAAATTCCTCTCGTGACTTCTGGCATCTGGCTAATAACATCTCTAACAATTTTTCTTCTTCATCTTTCCCTCCTATGCTTCACCCAGGTGGCTCCACAGCTGTCTCATCTACATTTAAAGCTGAACTCTTCGCTCAAACATTTGCTAAAAATTCCACTCTGGCTGATGAAGGGCTTGTTCCTCCTTCTCCTCCACCCTCTGACTATATTATGCCTGTCATTAAGATCCTTCGGAATGATGTTTTCTTTGCCCTTTCTGGCCTAGATCCTCGGAAGGCTTACGGTCCTGACGGAGTCCCTCCTATTGTTCTCAAAAAACTGTGCTTCTGTGCTTGCACCTTCCCTGGATTGGATTCCCCCAAACTTTTCCGTCTTTGTCTATCTACTTCCACCTTTCCTTCTTGCTGGAAGTTTGCTCACATCCAACCTGTTCCTAAGAAGGGTGACCGTTCTAATCCTTCAAACTACCGTCTTATAGCTTTGACTTCCTGCCTTTCTAAAGTTTTTGAATCTATACTTAATAAGAAGATTCTTAAGCATCTATCAGCTCACAATCTTCTATCTGATCGTCAGTACGGTTTCCGTAAAGGGCGATCTACTGGCGATCTTCTAGCTATCCTAACTGAATCTTGGTCATCCTCCTTTAGGGGTTTCGGTGAAACTTTTGCTGTTGCCCTTGACATATCAAAAGCTTTTGATAGAGTCTGGCACAAATCTTTAATTTCCAAACTACCCTCATTCGGTTTCTATCCTTCTCTCTGTAACTTCATCTTAAGTTTCCTTTCAAACCGTTCTATTGCAGCTACTGTAGACGGACATTGTTCTTCTCCTAAATCTATCAATAGTGGTGTTCCCCAGAGTTCTGTCCTATCACCCACTCTCTTTCTATTATTCATTAATGATCTTCTAAGTCTAACTCAAAGCCCTATCCACTCCTACGCTGATGATTCTACCCTGCATTTTCCAACGTCGTTTATTAGACGTCCAACTCAACAGGAACTAAGTGATTCACGGAGAGATGGCACCGAGCGCCTAACTTCTGATCTTTCTATAATTTCTGATGGGGGCAAAGCAAACCTTGTTTTGTTCAATGCCTCAAAAACTAAATTTCTTCACCTATCTACTTGACAAAACCTACCAGATAACTATCCCCTCTTCTTCAATGACACTCAACTGTCTCCTTCTTCTACAATGAACATTCTAGGACTATCCTTTACTAAAAATCTGAACTGGAAATCTCACATCTCATCTCTTGCTAAAACAGCTTCTAAGAAGTTAGGTGTGCTGTGGCGTCTGCGTCCTTTTTTTTCTCCCTCCCAATTGCTTGCTCTCTACAGGGGCCTTATCCGCCCATGTATGGAGTATGTCTCACATGTTTGGGGAGGATCCACTCATACAGCTCTCCTAAACAGGGTTGAGTCAAAAGCTTTTCGTCTCATCAACTCCTCTCCTCTGACTGACTGTCTTCAATCTTTAAATCACCGCCGCAATGTTGCTTCTCTTGCACTCTTCTATCGTTATTTTCATGCGCACTGCTCTTCTGAACTTGCTAACTGCATGCCTCCCCCACTCCCGCGGCCTCGCTGCACAAGACTTTCTACTCATTCTCATCCCTATTCTGTCCATCTTCCTAATGCAAGAGTTAATCAGTATCTTTACTCTTTCATCCCTTTCACTGGTAAACTCTGGAACTCTCTTCCTGTTTCTATTTTTCCACTTTCATATGGCTTAAATCTTTTCAAAAGAAGAGTAACAAGACACCTCCCGAACTAAATTGGCCTACCCCTCTGTTTTTATTTTATTCTCTTACTGTCTTCTTTATAGGGACTGGCAACTAAGCGGACTTTGTGTTACCCATTTTTGTTGTGCCCTTGGCCAGTTCTTTGTGATGTAAAAAAAAAAAAAAAAAAAAAAAAAAAAAAAAAAAAAAAAAAAAAAAAAAAAAAAAAAAAAAAAAAAAAAAAAAAAAAAAAAAAAAACAACAACAACAACAAGCGGAAAAAAAATGAGGCGGATATGGAGAAAATGAGAGAAAAATTAAGGGCGAGGAATGGTAGATGCAATGTAACCGAGGAAGACTTAAAAGCAGCTCACAGATTACTAACAAATGTATGCAAGAATCTATGTATGTATGTATGAGAGAGAGAGAGAGAGAGAGAGAGAGAGAGAGAGAGAGAGAAGAGAGAGAGAGAGAGAGAGAGAGAGAGAGAGAGAGAGAGGAGAGAGAGAGAGAGAAGAGAGAGAGAGAGAGAGAGAGAGAGAGAGAGAGAAAGAGAGAGAGAGAGAGAGAATGAAAGTCAGGTGGTGAAGAGCAATAAAGAGTAGTACACAACCACCACCATCATCACTCCTTATGGTGGTAAAAGATCTCGGAAGCCTCTCGAGGGAAGGGTCCAGGAGGAGGAGGAGGAGGAGGAGGAGGAGGAGGAGGAGGAGGAGGAGGAGGAGGAAGGAGGAAAGATGACTGAAGTCGCGAGAGAGAATACTTAAGAGAAATGACGAGAAAGAAATATTTGGTTAAAGCGGATAAAACTCGAGAGAGAGAGAGAGAGAGAGAGAGAGAGAGAGAGAGAGAGAGAGAGAGAGAGAGAGAGAGAGAGAGAGAGAGAGAGAGAGAGAGAGAGAGAGATGACCATGACAATGTAAGTTGAACCGTTTCAACAAATATTTTTTTGCATGTACTTTTTGAGTAAGACAAAAAAAGACAGAAAGCAATGGGTGATTCTGGTGTTTCTGCCTGACCGAGAGAGAGAGAGAGAGAGAGAGAGAGAGAGAGAGAGAGAGAGAGAGAGAGAGAGAGAGAGAGAGAGAGAGAGAGAGAGAGGGGGAGAGATGATGATGAGGGGCAACTGGCATGAAGGAGCGGGCACTTGGCGCAATCTCAGCTCGTTTCTCTCAACTATTTGCAGCGCGACACAAAAAGGCAAAGAAGCCGCTTCACCCACCGGACTGTGACGACCGGACTCGCGGCAAACCAAACCATGACGACTCGATCCACGACAACTATATACTACCACTACTACTAATAATAAAACTAAATAATTATAATAACAATACTTCCTCTTCTATTACTATACAACCACCACCACTTCTACTAATATTGCTGGTGCTACTTCTACAACTGCAACTACTATATACTATTACCGCTGCTACTACTACTATCACCATTAGGATTAGCTACATCTGCTTTTAATAACAAATAATAATGTAATAATAATAAAATAATGATAATGATAGAAAAACGAATGACAACAAAAGTAAAAAAAAAATCATAAAAAACAAAATAATGATAATAATGAGTGTGAGGAGTCAGTTGAACGGAAGACATTTATACGTTAATGAGGTCAAAGGTAAAGCGAGAGATAATTAAGAAGTAGTGACGAGGTAACGATAAGCTCCGAGGAAAACTGAGAGCGTCTATTATTTTACAGAAAGATAAAGAAAGGAAATACGACTGAAAAGGGTGATGAGGAACAGGTCGGAGAGACACAAGCATTTTTTTCGCAATACACGGCAATATTCCAAACGTTTTAAAAAGATAAATAAAAGCTCTTGGAAGAACATAAAAAAAAAATCCAGACTAAATATGCCATTTTTTTTCTCGGGTGTCAAGATACTCCTTCTGACGGTGGCCAAGGCGTGGGAAGACAGGCTGGCCAAGTGTTTACCAATGAAGTGGGTGGATGACACTGCTTGATTCTTGCATCAGAAAAGCGAACAAAATTGGAATGAGTGTAGAAAGTTTTGTGCGGCGGGAGAGGGCGAGGCACGCAGGCAGCAAGTTCGAAAGAGCAGTTACCATGAAAATAGCGGTAAATCTAGCAAAAAATTAATCAAAACTGGGGCGGAATGCGAAAGTGCAAAGAAAGTTGATTAAAAGATGCCAATAACAATTGAAGAGCAAATATAAGAAAAGCCCACGTGATAATTTATGAAGAAAATACCTACGAATAAAGTAAAATGAAGGGAAACCGCGCACAGGAATTATAGTTTTATCTCCAAGTTACACTTTCTCTTGTTTAATAATTTCATGCATATAACACAATTTGTTTTACATTACTTCCCACTCAAACTTTTTCTTCCACCCATTATGCGCGCATTTATTACAGTATTTTTTAGTCAACTTTTCCTCTAGAGTTAAGACGTGGTATTTCCTGGTAACGCGGTGCGCGCGCGCGCGTGCGTGCGTGTGTGTTCCCGCGCCTGCAGAATGATAGTCAAGGCTAAAATTTATTCCACAATAATGGAGTTCATAAAAACAGAGAGAGAGAGAGAGAGAGAGAGAGAGAGAGAGAGAGAGAGAGAGAGAGAGAGAGAGAGAGAGAGAGAGAGAGAGAGAGAGAGAGAGAGAGAGAGAGAGAGAAAGGGGAAGAAAGAAAATAATAGTAAACACACACACACATAGACAAATGCAAACATACACAATATATCTATAATAATATAAGCGAAAGTGTGTGTGTGTGTGTGTGTCTGTCTGTCCGCGATAGGTGCCGCCCCCAGTGCCCCAATCCCCTTATATGGCACATTTTTGGAACTGGGTTGACCAGGGGAAGGTTTTCAGCCCACTTATAGGATGATCCGATCATTTTTTTTCACTATTATTGTGTAAAAAATGGGTTGCGAAATTAGTTAGCCTGAGAAGTGGATGAAGAAATGGTGAGTGTGCGAGAGTAGAGAGGTAACTGCAACTGAATGAGTTGGTGGGCATGGTAATCGATATGGTAGTGGTAACTTGGTAAGAAAAAATATGGGCTGTTCCACGGGTGACTGAATGAACAAAGAGTATAGATTATAGAGTGATTGCTTTATGGTAATTGTTAGGCTGAGTGTAAATGATTTCAGTAACCAAGTAGTTTATCATTGAGGCGAGGTAAATGTACTCTATGATATTATATAGTCAATAACGTATGTTTAGAAGTCTATCATACCTAGGCAGTCATATTCCCTGTTCATTATGTCATCAATCCAGATAGAAAGCCTGGAAGTGCAATGAGTCGACGCGTGAAGTAGCAATGTTTTGATTCAATCAGCCCCGCCACAATTCCCCGCCCACCACCAAGGCCGTCTCATCTATAGAGAAGGCTTTGCACACACTCCCGCACGCGGCGTGTCGCCTCCACAATTATAACCTACATTGTGCGCAAACAAGCAGCGAATTACGGGCTTCTTTATCTCGTTTTTCCAAGGCATTGCCTTATTGATTTGACAAGCGTTTCCAGACGCAGCAGTACGTCTTAGACAAACAGTGTGAACATCACCCGAAATTTACCATGCCACAATATACATGTAAAAAAATATATAAGCTTTGCTACTCGAGGCGAGTAATTTGCATTAAATGTATTATAGAAACAATCCATGCTAATGAAAATCATCAATATATTAGTAGTAAAAACAGAAAGAACTTTGTTTTTTGGTTTCACGATCGGTGCATCAAGTTCCCGAACCCTTAATTGAACAATTTAGTCGCGGAGCACCAACACAGTATGACCAATCACTTTGAGTTATAACTGCAGCGCCACTGCAGATTTCTGAGTAAAGTTCGTCTCTAAATTGAGGAAACCTTGATGTAGGGTGATGGGTAATGGGTGAGTGAATGGGTGGGGTGATGGGTAATGGGTGTGGGGTGATGGGTGAGTGAATGGGGGGGGGTGATGGGTAATGGGTGAGTGAATGGGTGTGTGGTGATGGGTAATGGGTGAGTGAATGGGTGGGGGGTGATGGGTAAGGGTGAGTGAATGGGTGGGGGGTGATGGGTAATGGGTGAGTGAATGGTGGGGTGATGGGTAATGGGAGTGAATGGGTGGGGGGTGATGGGTAATGGGTGAGTGAATGGGTTGGGGGTGATGTGAATGGGTTGGCGTTAATACATACATTTCTACATCCATGATTTCAGGAAAGCTAGAAGGGGCTATCTGGAGAGTCTGTGTTTGGTGGGCCTTCGGCCCACCAAACACAGGTGGTGGGCCGAAGGCCCACCAATAGCCCTTCGCAGGAGCTAGCCAAAAAGTCCGCCCGGAGGGCGGCTTTGCGGCTAGTACATACATATATACAACATACGCACGCACGCACGCACCATGATCAATACATAAGATAAGATAGTGTGAGTTCAGCTGGAGATAATAAGATACATACAAGGGTTGTAGGTAAGGAGGTGGTGTTATCAGGACTATGAATCACCAACACCAATGTCAACAACATCATTACACTACACTACAACTGTTGACTGCCATAAACATATAAGCATTTCGGCTACTTTCAAACACAGTAGTAAAACACGCGGGGCAAAGTGCACTGGTATTGACCTATGACTCAATGCCCAGCCGACATCTCACACACCACCGCCACTCCGCCCCATCACCTCTGCCTCCCTGATGCGAGGGAGGGAGAGGTGTAATGCTCCTGCCACTAGTCATGCAGCCGGCAAAAAACTTAGCACGCACACTCTTCATGCTTCCTAAGCCCACCCCGCAAGCCAGGTGAGCCCAGCTGGCAAGCCATTATAGGAGTGTGGGTGAGGTGAGGTGACCCACTATCTCGCAAGCACTGATCGGGGAGGGCGGTGAAGAAATCTTATACCCAAAGCTGTGTGTGTATGTGTGTGTGTGTGTGTGTGTGTGTTTCGTTTGTTTCTAAACGACGCAGGAAGAAATGGAGGAAGGAATGAAGGGGTCGGGGGATGCAAGTATCAAGGAAGTCGCATGTTTGATCCTCCCCCTCTCTTACCACACACGCATTAGTACCGTCATCACAACACACACACACACACACACACACAATAGCCCATCACCAAAGCGAAAGACGGATATGGCGCAACTACAGCCTCTTCGTGATCTTTGGGAAAAAAGACGGGGCAGCAAAGAGAAAGTAACGCCGTTGAGAGGCAAGTGGCAGGTAATCAGGCAGCCATTACCGTGCAGCGGAGATGGTGATAAGGCAAAGAAAAATTGAATAAGTTTTAATAAAACTGTGAAGTGAATATCGATATACCGTTGTGCCTGCGACCGCCAAGTAAGTCAAAGCATCGTATGCGTACGTTTGCACTGATGACATTTTCTACAAATAATAGTTCTCAACAAGTATAATGTTCCGAATCTGTGAAGCAAGACATTGAAATCCACCTCAATTATACAGTCCAAATATCGTACACTGTTCCTTGGTTCTATATAGACCAAGCACTGTTCCTTCTTACTGCTTCCGCGTTTTACTGCAATGATAAAAAAGGTATGACAATGAATTCAAAAACTGTACAGGAGACATTCAGCTCTATATAGTACACGGGGCATGGCCCAGGGCACCGTGCTAGGAATCCTTGGGGCACGGATTAGAGTCCCTTCCGGGATGAACGATCTATAGGCTGCTACCCATATGTATATTCATCCCTGAGGTTATGTCGATGACTATTTTCTGGGAAACCTAGAGAGCGTATACGAAAAAATGTTATGGTAACCCAAATGTTACAAGATGCTCTGCACCCGGGGCAAAGGACTTTACGCAAATTAAGTTTACAAACTCAAACAACTGTATGTATCATGGCAAGGTTAGTTTGTAGTAATGTGTTATATCTCATACAGGTTGCCTCAGTGCCGATGGACGCTTTACAAATTTAAAAAATAATCTATCTAAAAAATATCTAACCATTGAATAATGGAGAAAGAAACAATTTGCCTATTTTTAGCCCGATCCAGAGCGTCAAGGTGACCAGTGTCAGAGAAGAAGCGCGGTAAACGGTACGCTGCAGCCTGGCCAAGATGCATGCCAGGAAACAGCTAGGTAATTAAAATCAAGTGTATGAGACAAAAACAGAGCAAAAACAATGAACGCACAAAATTATTTTACTAAATACTAGTGATAAGAGAGAGAGAGAGAGAGAGAGAGAGAGAGAGAGAGAGAGAGAGAGAGAGAGAGAGAGAGAGAGAGAGAGAGAGAGAGAGGAGAGAGAGAGAGAGAGAGAGAGAGAGAGAGAGAGAGAGAGAGAGAGAGAGAGAGAGATTCATATACAACTAAATCATCGAAAAAACACGTAAGCTTTCGGGTTTAAGTAAAATTATTACTAAACTTTAGGCCGTTTAGTCCATCTTAACGGACGCCAAACTCCAAGATGATTTTCTGCTTTTGTGAGCGAGTTTATGACGTTGTTCCGCATGACTATAAACTGGGAGGCTGCTCCACGACATGGCAGGTAAAGAAATACCTGGCATCGAAAACCTAACTTTATCTATCTATATCTTAAATGAGAGAGAGAGACAGAACATTTACTTGATATTTACTGCCTTAATCTAACTACCTTTTGACCTATTTGTATGCTTAATAACTGTTTAAAGTATAGAAAAAAACAGAAAAAAAGAGAAAGACAACACCTTCAGAAGCCCAGGCAGCTCAAAAGTCCCAAAGGCGTGCTGGGGAGAGTCGCCACCCCATGGTCCCTGACGTGCGCGACAGCAGACCGCTACTAATGAACGCAGGTCGCCCTAACCACACACACACCCCCAGTCCCTTGTCGTGACGTGCAAAAGAGGCTGAGAGGAAGTTCGGTGAGTGACCCTTCCCCCTACCCATGCCCCGACGCCCCATTCACATACCCGTGGCCAGACAGTTATCCGGCGTCGCGCTTCTCTATGCCTCGATCAGGGGTGAATGATTCTCTCTTTTCTTTCTCCCATATACAAAGGTAATGATAGCAGGTCCAGAAATAATGAATAGTGTTATACTAATCTTCTGCTGATTAAAAAGTACGGTTACAAAAAGCATGTCAATCATTCTAGGAGCACATTAAGAATGACAGGTTAGTTTTTACTGCATGCTGACACTTCCTTCTTCTCGTGTCCAAGAGTGTGGGAGAATGAGGTTCATAGACAAGAGCAAGTGGAAATAACTGATGTCATTGCAAGCACTTATATGAGATGGATAGATAAATTTATCGATAGAGAAGAAAGAGAGAGAGAGAGAGAGAGAGAGAGAGAGAGAGAGAGAGAAGAGAGAGAGAGAGAGAGAGAGAGAGAGAGAGAGAGAGAGAGAGAGAGAGAGAGAGAGAGAGAGAGAAGAGAGAGAGAGAGAGAGAGAGAGAGAGAGAGAGGAGGGGGGGGACAGACAAATATTCATAGCACATCCAGCCATACCGACGCCACACAGCCTCTGTCAGAAGCAGGTGTTACGACTTTTTTTTCGCTGACTGCACTACCAATGTGGATTCAGTCACCACAGAGGCCGAGGAACGCATTGGTCAGCTGCCTATATGAACCAAACTCCACCTGACACAAGACAGCACATCCGTCGCCGCGCCACAACAAAGCAGCAAAATTTTATGAAACACATGATAACAAACAAACGGGCATCAAGGTGGATTAGGGCAAAAGTCTAGCGAACGCCCAAGTGTATAGCATGCTGTGCCTGTAAGTACATATGGCACAAAGTCAATGTATGAGCTGCTCCAGAGGAAATGCGAAACAATGATATTCTCCTTTTCGCATCCACCGCGAAAGGATATGGGGAAATACAAATTAAAGTAAGTATCTTCGTTCCTTCGACTCATTGCCGCAACGAAAGTGAAGGAAATGTCATAGCCAGGAATCGTAGTACAGAAAAAATGCATCAACAATGAGAGCCAAGTCAACCGAGCGGTAAAACTGCATAAGCACTGCTCCAAGCTTATATGAATGACATTACAGCAACAAAGTACACTTACTGTACTTCATATCTGCAAAATCTGAGATGCCTGAAAAAGTCAAAAAAAAGTCCAAAGGCAAACGCTCATAGAGGGGATAACAGGGGTAGGGAAAAATCTAAACTAAACCTAACCTAACCAAACCTGGCGTATTAACCTCCCTCCTAGCCTTTGCTTTTGGACTTTCCATTTTTCAGGCACCTCAGACTATGTGGAGGCAGTGTGGTTTGAACAGGCCTGACTGCACACTGGAACCTTTGCAGATATGAAGTACAGTAAGTGTACTATATGCTGCTGTAATGTCATTCAGATAAGATTGGGAGCAGTGCTTATGCAGTTTTACCAAACGAACAAATGCTTAATCATCAACCAGTTTTTTGGTACGTCCCTCAAGCACCTGACCCTTGCACTGTTGACATTCTCGACGAAAGAAACCTGACCATGAACTCTTCCTGCCAATACAAGATCGAACGAAGGGATGGATATCGTATTGTACGACGCACGCAAGCTTTTGGTCATCCTTATACAGATAACCTTGCGTGTACTTTTTAACAGATGAGCTGACGTAAACACAGACAAGCAACGATGCAAAAAATATGTGTGTGTGTGTGTGTGTGTGGTACAGAATGGCAACACAAACTTGTTCCAGAACCACAAACAATAAGTCAGACCACGAGAGAAATCAACGAAGTCACTGGCGCGAGAGGAAAAAAAGAAAAAAGGAAAAACAACTCATTGCTTCATTCTAAGGTTCATGGGCAAGGTTCATCCCTAGAGTTTGTTTGGTTCATCCACAGCCTCAACGGGATAGCGCCACCGGCCAGGGGAGAGGGCGTGAGGTGGTGGCACGTGTGTGGTGGGCGGCGACAAGAGCAGGACATGAGGTTCA
Source organism: Chionoecetes opilio (assembly GCA_016584305.1). Lineage (NCBI taxonomy): Eukaryota > Metazoa > Arthropoda > Malacostraca > Decapoda > Majidae > Chionoecetes > Chionoecetes opilio. Next base: position 73,492 of record JACEEZ010023651.1, on the reverse strand, counting down.
TAATTAAAGGTGTGCCTGCCATGGCAGTGACTGGTAGGTTTAACAACATTCGTTGCGTCATTCGATGAACAATGTTTTGGTAATTACTTGACTCCTTCCACCCGCGGTCCGGCACTCCTGAACAATGGATTACACTTTAAAGGGTCGTTGCTCAGCATTATGTTATCCTCCTACTTCACGGTGTTCATGTTTCAACACACACACCTCAAACAAAGTTTCCCTGAAATATAAAGTTACCCCCTTGACGGTGTTTTCCATGGCGGGATGTCGACAGACAACACACAAGCATGATGACACCTGTGAGGCAACCCACAGGGGGATGCCAGGCCTTCGCCCAGCACGCCACCCCAGCGCCTCGCCGTTCCTGAGGGAGGGGCAGCAGTGGAGGGGCGGGCGACACATCACAATCGATTGATGCAACACGCCAGCACATGCAGGTTGCGCCAGTCAGCACCCAGCTGACCTAGGGACAGGTGGATCAATAGCAGGCTGCTGCAGGAATGATGGTGACAGGCCTTACCTTGGGTTCCGGTGGGCAGCAGCGTCTCCTGGTGGACGTAACCATCTTTGTGCAGGATGACATGTGTCAGGTTGGTGGACAATGACACCTTGGGCTTTTCTTCCTCCTGTATGTCAAAAAAACACTGAACGGTGGTGTAACACAAAGCCCACGCCTGCTCTTCAGATATTGGGGCACCAAAGGCTGTCAAGATACTCTCCAAATCCAAGCACCCACTACTGTCCAGCGCACATCCCGTGGACGTGCGCTTCGACATCCTCACAACACAGAATCTGACAGACCACTGAACGTGCCGCGCAGGCTGACCCCCAGACGCGCAATGACGCCATAGAAAATGGAGCTATATTAAAGGTAGACCATGATAATTCCACAGGATTACCATGATTCAGCTCCATAAAGGCATCATGCACTATCATTATAGCCACTCCTTTCGCCTGAACACTGTTCGAAATTATGAAACGCAAAATATGGTTAAATCAGATGGAACTTTTGATATTAGAGCAAATTGTTTACGAGAAAAGAGAACAAATATAAGATTCATAGGAAATTACTACACATATGTTTACACGGCCAACATTTTTAAATTAAAAGGTACTTGATATAAACAAAAGTAGAATTCTGTATGAATTACTGATTCGATGCAGCCGCTGTGACGGTAAAGGTTAATGGTGTGTCCCGCCTATGAGATTGTGCGGCGAGTAACACACCGCCTGGAAGGTGACAGGATGGTCTGATGTTTATGTAAACGAGACCTTTGCTGTTCAGCCTCCATCTGCACACACACACACACACACACACACACTGTGCTATACGTGGTACGTACATTAACAAACTAAATTTTCTGTATATCTGCTTATTTTCCTGTTATGTGAATGTAGAAGTCTTGCTGTAGTTCAGTGAATAATACCATGAAAATTAACAATTCATAATGGAATAGGGAAGGGGAATTACGATGTAGCTAAGATGAAATCCTGAAACATGGTGTTTATAACAGAATTGGCTGCTACATCTCATTAAAACATTCGTTAATAGCCTACCTGACTAAAGGAATCAAGAATAAATCAGAAGTACACACCCTCCCACTCTAAGATGGAAGTATCACCTGTGTTGTAGGTGTGGTGTCCCAACTGTTACTGTGAGGAGTCATACACTAGGCGTCACTCAGCTCCCTAGTCATGTGGATGCAGGTCAGCGTGGGTCCCTTGACTGACAAAGCTGTGACCACGGGTGACTCGTGACTACTCCCTCTCACCCTGCTGTCATTATCATTTTCACAACCTGAAATCCTGATGAGAGATGGACGTGTCTTGCTTCTGTATACCGGAGGGTGGCGACGAGACCGAACTGTCTCCATCCACAACGTTTGTTGTATGTGAGTGATGGCTGTTTGCGATCCATATAGTTATGGATATAGTTTTGCAACTATGCTGATAACAATCACGATGATGTGCTTTGCTTACAAACACTAGTTACACTGCCTAGATGACTAATAAATAAATGGCGATCTCTAGTTACACTGTTGGTCTGTTCTCTTCAATATAGCTGAAGGAGAACGCTTCTCTTATACAGCGAGTAGCAATCTTGTTTGTTGGTTCCTCCCATCGGAGACCGTATCGTGCGTATGAAATCACTATTATATTACTAGTTTTCCAAGCATATATTCCAGTCCTCATTTCGGTCTTCCTTCGAAAAAAAAGGACCGATTTTCCAGGTCATAATCATTGCAAAAAGCCCGAATTATTGAAATTTTGTTGTTTCATAACTCAGTCTCGCCCATCTATGATTGTTGGTCTACCACGTCACCTGGGGCGACGATCATGCCCATCACGCCCCAGACGTCCTCTATACCAGGGCCCGGATCCTCACTTACAATTAATATTTACTCTTAAGTGTTACTCTTAAGTGTAAAAGTTGGTATTACGGAAATGCATATGCTATCCTCATCCACTTTGAGTGTAGGTATTAGCAGATCCCTGGCTACTTTGAGTGTAAACCCGTTGCTATGGACGCTTGTTTACAAAACCAAACTACCGAAATGAAAAGAAAATATATTTCTAAGAACAATGAAGAAATGTATCATTTGAAGATTAAATCATTACTAGATAAACAGTATAAAGCCATAAATAATGTTTAACACGGAAGAAAATGTTCAAGAATTGTATAAATCGACGATTATAAAGGTGTTGCCGTGGGAGTGTTTTCACTTTTTCAGTCAATCCACGACGGCCTTTCATGTAAAAGCGTTTTCATTAGCAAGGTTGTGAGGGGTGTGACGCTGTCATTGTGTGTATTAAATGCTTGTATGTAGCGGAGAGACATTGTAACTTCAGTACGTGCCCCGGTCAGCTGGGTATACTCTCGCCCACAGTATTAGACTGTGCTCTCGTCTACCAAAATTCTCGTCCCGACACAGGGTCGACGAGATCTCGAGTACCATAAAGCCAATGCAGACCGTATAGTTTCCCTATCTGAATGGCTTCCTCTGCTTTCTTGTAATGGAGCTAACTTTTATTCATCTGACAGCGTTTGTAACCAAGACTGTGGATGTGATGTGACCACAGCTTCATTTGCCTGAGATTGTATTAAGACTTTCCCTACGTAGCTGGGGTAGGAGTAAATCTCCTTTTATTGGTAAACTTTCGTTATTGGGTACCACGGATTTCGAGGACGAAACTTAATTTTTCCTGAATAGATGTTGTCTTAATTTAATCTGTCACAGTATAGAAAATATATTCCTCCAAAAACGGGTGAGAATTTAATTAAACGCACATCTAAACTTTTAAGAAACCAATAGGAACTCGCCGAAACGCCAACTGAGAACTCTCGCCGACGTGGAAATGTTCGGCGACAGTTCCACTGGTAATAGATGATAAGGAAGAATAAAAGCTATTTCATTATTGCACACAAACTTTTCTCGCTTGTCCCAGAACACTGAAGCTGCAGTTTGACATTGGTAACTGGTGACACTGGTTGGTGGTTGGTAACGTAACTTGACCTATGGGGATGCCTCCCCCCCCAGATCCCCCTGCTCGTTTACTAACCTAAGCTGCAGATAACCTAACCACATAACCTAGCCTAGCTGTTCAGTCTATTGCTGGTATAGTGGGGTTGAAGGATAATATTAAGTATTGGTAATGCTGAAGTAAAACTATGCTAGTGTGTGTGTGTGTGTGTGTACTCCTTGCCCTTGCCCTGTAGACCCTTCAACAATTAAATTCCAGAAATTTCTTATCACTGATGAGTGAATAGTATATAGTGAGCCACAAAATGGATAACATTACTCGCTGCTACTTGATACTGATGGCAGACATGGTTTTAACATGATTAATAATAATAGATAGTAGCTATTGATATTCCTGTTAAATCGTAAATCACATTGGAAGAAATCACTACCAGGAATAAATGATACGGGTCTAACTATATATATTCAGTAGCAAATTTGTTTTCTCGTCATTTGTAATGATGAAATTATGTTCCATGCCATATGATACTAGAAACTACAAATTAAATAAATAATTATGTCATCCACTTTTTAGCTATTCAATGGAGAAAGAGAGAGAGAGAGAGAGAGAGAGAGAGAGAGAGAGAGAGAGAGAGAGAGAGAGAGAGAGAGAGAGAGAGAGAGAGAGAGAGAGAGAGAGAGAGAGAGAGAGAGAGAGAGAGAGAGAGAGAGAGAGAGAGAGAGAGTGTGTGTGTGTGTGTGTGTGTGTGTGTGTGTGTGTATGTGTGTGTGTGTGTGTGTGTGTGTGTGTGACTACACACAGAGTAGCCTATCAACTTCCATGTAAGTCGTGTCGTTATCAGAATATTCAACAACTCTTGGAAGTCGTCAATGGCCTGCAGCAACAGCAGCAGCAGTTGCAACAACGGAAACTGATTGAAATAATATTAATAGCATTATTATTGCTATTTTGTGCCAGAGCGTGAACCCACAAGTAGGCATCGTAGCAGCCTCGGCCGTAGGAAAGTGTAAGAGATCAGGAGCCACCGGATGACTCGTGCTTCACGAAAATGTTTAATCCCACCTCAATTTCGTAGGGAAGCAAATAACTTCAATTTCGTCTGACATATGACATGTGACGCCCACCTTTCGGCTCACGCTCTGGTTCAGGAAGGTACCATTTGTCAGTTATATTGACCAATGTCGTCCTTATTGTCATAATTAGTATAACTATCATCATCGGTAATAGTAATAGTAGTATGCTGTCTAGATCAGTGTTTCTTAACCTTTTTACCACCACGCCCCCTTAATTATATATATATATATATATATATATATATATATATATATATATATATATATATATATATATATAATATATATATATATATATATATATATAATATATATATATTAGTTAGTCCTTGCCTCCATGCCCTCCCCCCCCCTTTTTTCACATCTTCAACCAAGATATTTCAAAATATTTCTGAATCAGCAAGAAAAACAGAAAATAATGCATGTTTTTAACACTTTTATTGTGCACATAATTATTCATGAACATCTTGCATATACCCAGCAGATTTAGCTAGATCACGTCGCTTCAAGCGCAGGGATAATAATAATCAGGGCAAGCATTAATGATAATTAGGGTGCGGCCGCACTGGGAGCAAGAAAAGAGCGAGAGCTTTATCAAAAATAGTTAACGCTCTGGCCGCATAATAATAATAATAATAATAATAATAATAATAATAATAATAATAATAATAATAATAATAATACCAATGACAATAATTATAATAACTGATAATGATATTAAAAATACTTATAATAGAAATAATAGTAATAATTATAATAATAATAATAATAATAATAATAATAATAATAATAATAATAATAATAATAATAATAATAATAATAATATAATGGTAATAATGATGATGATAATGATACTTCTAATGATATATTAATAATGGTAATTTTAGTAGAATAATAAAAATGGTAATAGTAATGAAAATAATAATAATGATAATGATATTAACAATAATAGTTATAACTATAATAATGCTAATAGCAGTATCAACGATAATAATGATGATGACGGCAATTATAATGATGATGATAATGATGATAATGATAACAATAATACAGAAGTATTAATGAAAAAAAAAATATTGCATAAACGTCTACGGAATTAGTGAAACATAGCCCATTTTTTCCGCAGAGTTCTTTATCCAATTTCTTCTCTGCACCGATTTTCTTCACTCATCCTCGCGAGCGAGCTTCATGTTAAAGAGAAGGTCACGCTTATACTTAAATACTTGACAGTTCTTAATTTTTCTCTCCTGGCTCACGCCCCCTTAGGTAATTAATTACGCACTCCCACCTAAGGGGGCGCGCCCTCCAGGTTAAGAACCGCTGGTTTAGATACATATGAAGAAGATTATTTATAGAGGTGGACACACACTATGGAAGTGTGCCTTGAACTAATCATGGGATTAGTCCTTATGGTGTTTAGTTTCAAAATACTCCTCAAGAAGGAGCTGCCTTTTCAGCTGACTCCTCTTTTTCGATTGATTCTATAACCTTCGTTGTAGGTACCTTAGTTTCATGGCCTATTTTTGCAGCTTGTATGACTTCACAAAGCATTTCTACTTTTTCTGTCTTCGTCTGGTCTTGTCTGATTTGTTCCAAGAGTGTTTCCATCTCTTGTTTCCAGCTCTTTCATTTCTGCCAGATACTGCTACTTTACAGTAACCATATTTTCAAGTGTAGTACTTCCAACCACTGTCCCATTTGGTTTCTTTACAGTAACCATATTCTAAACTATTGTATTTCCAACCATTGTCTCATTTGGTTCCTCTACACTGAGTCTACAGTAACCACACTCTGAACCATCTCATTTCCAACCACTGTTCCATTTAATTCCTCTAGTCTACAGTACCACACTCTGAACCGTCTCATTTCCAACCACTGTTCCATTTAGTTCCTTTACAGTAACCACACTCTGAATTGTCTAATTTCCAACCACTGTTCCATTTAATTCCTCTAGTCTATAGTACCACGCCTGGTAAGTCAACAACGGACCGTATCCTAGCGCTTCGTGTCCTGGTGGAACGCCGACGTGAGTTTCGACAGGGGATGCTTGCAGCCTATGTTGATCTCAAGAAGGCGTTTGACTCAGTGCATCGTGAGTCACTCTGGGATCTTCTGCGCCTTCGAGGGATTCCTGCAAGGACTATTGGTTTGATAACTGGTCTGTATTCTGGGACTGAGAGTGCTGTGAAGTGTGGGGCAGGTGTATCCAGCTTCTTTCCTGTGAATACAGGAGTGAGGCAAGGGTGCGTCCTTGCCCCATCACTTTTCAAAGCTTGTATGGACTGGGTATTGGACAAGGTTGTAGATCAAAGTGATTGTGGAGCATCCGTCGGCAACACCAAGATCACTGATCTTGTTTTTGCCGATGATGCAGTAATCTTTGCTGAGTCCCTGGAGGTCCTAGTGATGGCTCTCGAGGCGCTGCACGAGGAGGCACAGCCTTTGGGCCTTGAGGTCTTCTGGCTCAAGACCAAGGTCCAGGTGTTTGGAGACTTACTAGATGAAGCAGTACAGTCTGTTCATGCGTGTGGCGAGGACATTGAGATCTTGGAAAGTTTTACATACCTTGGTAGCGCAGTCCATAATGACGGCAGGTCACGTCAAGAAGTCTTACGGCGGATTGGCATAGCCCACGGTGTTATGGACTCGCTCAGCGGGAGTATTTGGCGTTGTCGGTACCTGTGCAGAAGGACAAAGATCCGGATCTTCAAGTCGCTTGTGATCCCTGTCTTACTCTATGGTTGTGAGACATGGACACTAAATAGTGACTTGAAGAGACGAATCAATGCCTTTAGTAATAAGTGTCTTCGCAGAATCATGGGGTATCGCTGGGATGATTACGTGTCAAATCAGCGATTGCACCGTGAGACTGAATCGAGGCCTAGTACCTGCATAGTCCGTCAGCGCCAACTTCGGCTATATGGGCATGTGGCACGCTACCCTGAAACCGATCCTTTCCATCGGGTTGTATCTGTAAGAGACAATCCGACGTGGAGGAGGCCAAGGGGGCGCCCACAAGGCTCGTGGCTGGGGCAAGTTGATGTTTCTTGTCGAGAGCTGCTTGGTATGGGAAAGGAGCCTGCATGGGAACTCGCGCGTGGTGACCCCCGGGAGTGGCATTGTAGGGTGGGCGAGGCGACGCGCCCCCCGGCGTATGCCCCCAATGATTGATTGATTGACAGTACCACACTCTGAACCATCTCATTTCCAACCACTGTCCCATTTGGTTCCTCTAGTCTACAGTAACCACAGTCTCTCCCTCCCTTCATTCCTCCCTTCCATCATTCATTCATTCATTTAATTAATTAATTAATTATGCAAAGCCTCTTCTTAGCCCTTTAACACCACACTTCTTAACGCAAATGTCAAAATCTTTCTGAATCAAACTTCTCTCGTGACTTCTGGCATCTAGCTAATAACATCTCTAACAATTTTACTTCTTCATCTTTCCCTCCTATATTTCACCCAGATGGTTCATCTATTTTTAAAGCTGAACTCTTTGCTCAAACCTTGTGTCACAATCTTCTATCTGATCGTCAGTACGGTTTCCGTAAAGGGCGATCCACTGGCGATCTTCTAGTTTTCCTAACTGAATCTTGGTCATCCTTCTGTAAGGTAGGTTTACATATAGCCGACCTCGTGCCCCGACCGGTCCCGCTTTTGAAATTTGGACGACGGGGGTGGTCGGGAGGCTGTACCTCCCCGTCCACCCACGACTGCCGTCCTCAGGACGTCCTCATCCCGTCACCCCGCCGGCAGACTACGTCCATGAGCCGACCTTCGTCACGTGGTCGGGATGCCGACGGTAAACTGGTGGCACGACCAGTCCCGCTCGATGGCGTCCTCACACGTCCGTGTCCCGCGTGCGTCCCACCCGCAATCCAACGGGCGTGTTGAGGACGGGGGCTGCCCCCCGATGGCATCCACAGGTGATTTAAAAGAGAGCGTGACAGCTGTCAAAACACAGTCCAGCACGTGCCCTAGGCGAAGCAACATAGGTTTCTCATCATGGAACAATAACACTGGGGAACAATTTGAAGAAAAAAAAATTGTTGAGTTAGATTTTTGAGCTTATTTAGACTAAAATTGGCATGCTGATTCCAAATCTGTAGTCAGTTTTTTTCTAGCACGTCAAGTTTTTTCTCCACAGCTTACCCTCCAGATAAGCAAAATTCCACTTGTGAGCTGTAGTAAAACTTGCCAGCTGATTACGATTTGACTCATCGAGAGCTATGTGGCAACTTGTTTGTGCAGTTACAATTGAGACAGTGTGGTGAGAGGTGTGCAGCTCCCAATAGGTCAGTACTATCAATATCTGCAAACAGAAAGCTAGGATAGTAGGAATTAGGAGGATTTGTTATGGCTTTTCTCTTAACCTTGTAACAACATACCATTGTAATTTCTATTCGTTTTATGCTGTTTTTTTTTGTTTTCAAAGCTTGTAACTATTCCAGCTTAGTGTTTTATTTACATAGGTATATATTTCTTTTGTTTCAGATCATGTCTGCTCCTGCTACGTCTCGTCGTAAATGCCTAAACAACCCTGACTCCTTCTGCTATATATGTGGTAGTTTCACCATTCCAAGTCAGAGGGCAAGCATCAGCGTATTTGTCAAACAAGCATATTTCGCATATTTTAAAGTGAAACTCGGTGATCAAGACAAGCTATGGGCCCCTCACAAAGTGTGCAAGCAGTGTGTCGAGAGATTACGGATGTGGACCAAAGGAACACGTGAAAAGTTGGCATTTGGTATCCCCATGGTTTGGCGAGAGCAAAAAGATCATTCCACAGACTGTTACTTTTGTTTAGTGAAAACATCAGGATTTAACAAGAAAAATAAAAGTAAAATAGAATATCCTAATCTACCGTCAGCTATAAGACCAATGCCTCATTCAGCTGAAATTCCAGTGCCAGTTTTCGAACAACTACCTCCTCTAGAAGATCTGAGTGATGTTGAAGAACGCAGTGACAGCAATGATGCAGATTTTGACATTCACGAGGATTCAGTTCGTAGGGGATTTGATCAGCACGAGTTGAATGATTTAGCACGTGATTTGGGCCTATCCAAAAAAGCTTCAGAATACTAGCATCAAGACTGAACGAGAAAAACATACTTGAACAAGGAGTGAAGGTATCATACTTTCGAACCAGAGAAAGTACATTTCTGCAGTACTTTCGAAGTGCCAGCGGTTTTGTGTTTTGCCATAACATTCCTGGTTTACTGAAGGAATTAGGGCTTTCAATCTACAATCCAAATGAATAGCGATTGTTTATTGATAGCTCAAAGCGGTGCTTGAAGTGTGTCCTTCTACACAATGGCAATTTGTTTGACGCAGTCCCTATTGGGCATTCGGTCTGTCTTCGTGAAGAATATGGAGATGTAAAGAGAGTCATTGAGTTATTGCAATATGATAAACACAATTGGATCATCTGTGTTGACCTTAAAATGGTGTCCTTCCTTCTTGGTCAACAACGTGGATACACAAAGTATCCCTGCTTTCTCTGTATGTGGGATAGCAGAGCTCGAGAGAAGCATTGGGTTCAGACGAATTGGCCTCCGAGATCTGATTTTAAACCTGGAGATCCTAACATTGTACATGAGCCACTTGTTGACAGGAAGAAAATAATATTCCCACCTCTGCACATAAAACTAGGTCTCATGAAACAATTTGTAAAAGCATTGTCAACTGATGGCGACTGTTTGAAGTACATCGTCTTGGCATTTCCTGGACTGTCAATTGAAAAAATCAAGGCCGGTGTGTTTGATGGTCCACAAATTCGACAGCTCATCAAAGATGAACATTTCAACGGTACTATGTCAGACCTTGAAAAGAATGCTTGGCTATCATTCAAAGACGTCGTCAAGAACTTTCTTGGAAATACACGTGCCAGTAATTACACAGAAATTGTTCAGAAACTATTGAAGAGCTACAAAGCCCTTGCTTGCAACATGAGTATTAAAGTACATTTTTTGCATAGCCATCTTGCCAACTTTCCGGAAAATCTTGGTGCTGCTAGCGACGAGCAAGGTGAACGATTTCACCAAGATTTGAAGGTTATGGAAGAACGTTACCAGGGTAGATGGGATGTGCATATGATGGCTGACTATTGTTGGAGCATCAAACGCGATAGTCCTCAAGTTGAACACTCCAGACAAAGCTACAAACGTAAATTTTTACCTTAACCTGCACACAATTATAGCCTTATCCTTTCTAAAAACATGATAATGTTAAATAAACATTCTATTCATGCCTATTTCTTTCATTTTTCATTGTATATTAACATTTGCAACTTTTTATAAAATAAGCACTGTTACTGTTATGTACAGTATTTTTCATATTTTTTAAGAAAACGAAAATCCTACAGTTCAAAAACTTGACGTGATAGAGAAAAACTGAGATCAGTTTTGGATTCAGCACCCAAAAATTACTTAATAACAAGTGTCAGACCTAACTCAACAAAAATTTGTTCCCCAGTGTAATTGTTCTGCATTTCTAGTGTAGGGTACTTCTCATCATTACGAGCGAGCGCGAAGCGCTCGTGAGTCCTCACTCACTCGGATTTTTCCGGGTTAAGCGGCCGATCCGACCCGACCCGGCCGACCATCACGCTTTTCAGTAGCTTATATCTTTGGAATCCCGCTTCCGATTGACAAGCGGTCTTCGCTAGCTGATAGCTCCATTCAATCCCTACAGTTTCAGCGTAAGAAGGCAAAGGTAAATGCAGTTTAGATGACAGCAGACAAATTTCCTTGCTATCGCGAGTCCGGGTGACTCTCCCGCTGCACGCACGCCACACCCGCACGCCGCACCCGAAACCCGCCGCACGTGCGCATGTGCGTCGGGTTTCTACGGGCTTGCTCGTCCTTCGCCGATTAAGGCGTTTTACTGGTATACAAATCATAGAGCTTGATTCTGTATTATCTGGAGCTTAAGAATAGACGACTTCGAGAATGCACTCAAAGGATATGGGGGGTATAAGAGTTTAGGCATTACACATGCTTTTACTAGATGAAGCTTTGTTTATGCTTCTAATAGTCTCTATCTCTTAATGGTAGAGAGTGCTTGGCTTACTTTATTCATATTAATTTTAATTTGTTTGATAAACCCGTTTTCGCGAAATGTAGACCTAAAATATTACCTTCGTTACTTTATGACACAACATTACCCTGAATTCTTACTGGTTCTGTTTTTTGAATGGCTAATGGAATAAATTTTAATTTAGTCATATTGATTTTAATATTCCCAAGTATCTCAAAGCTATTAATTTTGTTTATTTATTTATTTCTCAACTTATCTCGCCATGATTTTCCTTGGTTTACTTCTATGTGATATATGAATATGACCTGAGTTATATCATCTGCATACATTACGCTTATACAGTCAGCCGCGGCTGGTGGTATGTCTGAGTTGTATTTTTTTTACATCAGAAAGGACTGGCCAAGGCCACAAAAAAAGAAGTAACAAACAGCCCGCTTAGTTGCCAGTCCCTATAAAGGAGACAGTAGGAGAATATAAAAAGGGGGGTGGGCCAATTTAGTTCGGGAGGTGTCTAGTTGCTCCTCTCTTGAAAAGATTTAAGTCGTAGAAAGGAGGAAAAATAGAAACAGAAAGAGAGTTCCAGAGTTTACCAGTGAAGAGGATGAAAGGGTGAAGATACTGGTCAATTCTTGCATGAGGGAGATGAACAGAATAGGGATGAGAATGAGTAGCAAGTCTTCATCAGCGAGGCCGCGGGAGGGGGGAGGTATGTAGTTAGCAAGTTCAGAAGTATATATATATCTATATTAATAAAAGCGAAAGTGTGTCTGTCTGTCTGTCTGTCTGTGTGTGGTATAGGTTCCACCCCCCGTGGCGGAATCCCATCATATGGCACATTTTTGGAACCGGGTTGACCAGGGCAAGGTTTTAAGCCCACGTATGAGATGATCCGATCCCTTTTTATTTTTTTTTAGCAGCATATTAGCGAGAATTGTGCAAAAAAAGTGGGTTGCGAGAATTGAGGAAACCTTGATGTAGGGTGATGGGTAATGGGTGAGTGAATGGGTGGGGTGATGGGTAATGGGTGTGGGGTGATGGGTGAGTGAATGGGTGAGGGATGATGGGTGATGGGTGAGGGAATAGATGGGGATGATGGGTAATGGGTGAGTGAATGAGTGTGTGGTGATGGGTAATGGGTGAGTGAATGGGTGGGGGTGATGGGTAATGGGTGAGTGAATGGGTGTGTGGTGATGGGTAATGGGTGAGTGAATGGGTGGGGGTGATGGGTGAGGGAATAGATGGGGAGTGATGGGTAATGGGTGAGTGATGGGTGGGGTGATGGGTAATGGGTGAGTGAATGGGTGTGTGGTGATGGATAATGGGTGAGTGAATGGGTGGGGGGTGATGGGTGAGGGAATAGATGGGGAGTGATGGGTAATGGGTGAGTGAATGGGTGGGGGTGATGATAATGGGTGAGTGAATGGGTGGGGGGTGATGGGTAATGGGTGAGTGAATGGGTTTCATGATTTCAGGAAAGCTAGAAAGGGCTATCTGGAGAGTCTGTGTTTGGTGGGCCGAAGGCCCACCAAACACAGGTGGTGGGCCGAGGGCCCACCAATAGCCCTCCGCAGGAGCTAGCCAAAAAGTCCGCCCGGAGGGCGGCTTTGCAGCTAGTATATATATATATATATCAATCATTGGGGGCATACGCCGGGGGGCGCGTTGCCTCGCCCACCCTACGACGCCACTCCCGGGGGTCATCACGCGCGAGCTCCCATGCAGGATCCTTTCCCATACCAAGCAGCTCTCGACAAGAAACATCAACTTGCCCCAGCCACGAGCCTTGTGGGCGCCCCCTTGGCCTCCTCCACGCCGGATTGTCTCTTACAGATACAACCCGATGGGAAGGATCGGTTTCAGGGTAGCGTGCCACATGCCCATATAGCCGAAGTTGGCGCTGACGGACTATGCAGGTACTAGGCCTCGATTCAGTCTCACGGTGCAATCGCTGATTTGACACGTAATCATCCCAGCGATACCCCATGATTCTGCGAAGAAACTTATTACCAAAGGCATTGATTCGTCTCTTCAAGTCACTATTTAGTGTCCATGTCTCACAACCATAGAGTAAGACAGGGATCACAAGCGACTTGAAGATCCGGATCTTTGTCCTTCTGCACAGGTACCGACAACGCCAAATACTCCCGCTGAGCGAGTCCATAACACCGTGGGCTATGCCAATCCGCCGTAAGACTTCTTGACGTGACCTGCCGTCATTATGGACTGCGCTACCAAGGTATGTAAAACTTTCCAATATCTCAATGTCCTCGTCACACGCATGAACAGACTGTACTGCTTCATCTAGTAAGTCTCCAAACACCTGGACCTTGGTCTTGAGCCAGGAGACCTCAAGTCCCAAAGGCTGTGCCTCCTCGTGCAGCGCCTCGAGAGCCATCACCAGGACCTCCAGCGATTCAGCAAAGATTACTGCATCATCGGCAAAAACAAGATCAGTGATCTTGGTGTTGCCGACGGATGCTCCACAATCACTTTGATCTACAACCTTGTCCAATACCCAGTCCATACAAGCTTTGAAAAGTGATGGGGCAAGGACGCACCCTTGCCTCACTCCTGTATTCACAGGAAAGAAGCTGGATACACCTGCCCCACACTTCACAGCACTCTCAGTCCCAGAATACAGACCAGTTATCAAACCAATAGTCCTTGCAGGAATCCCTCGAAGTCGCAGAAGATCCCAGAGTGACTCACGATG
>JACEEZ010023651.1:21682-49182 GCA_016584305.1 Chionoecetes opilio | reverse complement strand
GGTTAAAACTTGAGCAAGTAGAGCCTTATAGAAGTATTGGAAACCAGTCAAAAAGTAATTCTGAGAAAACGGTCCACAAAGATTGGCTACAAATTACTCCTATAACAATCCATTAAACATAAATTTCTACTTAGTAAGTTCTATAGCTCTTTTAATAAAGATTCCAATAAAAGAAACAATATAAAAAAGATACAGCATTTTGAATGCAAGTATCCAGAGCAATTCTTGACGGCGATTTTAGCGGCGATGGGCCTTATTCATCTAATAGACCAAATATAGATAATAAAAAACCAACATACCTTTATCAGGGCCCTTCTAGAAGGCCTTGCCTTTGTTCAAACTCTTCCACACTACTCCAGGGGTGGTTTGAGATGCGCGTTTTTCCCCCAAAGTTTCCCCAGTAGGCCTACTCTCTTGTGGTTGCTGTATGTGGTTGCTGTATCATACAGCAACCACAACCATTTATTTTCAGATAAAATAACAAGATAACTGAAAAAAATAATAGAAAACTAAATTTAAAATAAACGCCTATTAAATAAATAAACCCCTTCCCTTAACACGGTCAGCCTGACCGTGTTACCAGACCCACCCTCGCTGAATCCACCTATAGTGCGACCACTCCTAAATGGCGGCTAGGGTGCGGTCAGGCTGGGCCAACACCTGTGTACAGCGTTGCCATGCTACGTTAAAATGGTATTGGTATGTATTTATCGTATTTGTGATGCCATTTACATATATCACAGAAGTTACGCATCGCATGTTTGGTAAAAGTGACACCACTGTACACAGGTGTAAGTTCAGCCTGGTAAGTTTTACCATTTATTCTAAAGCTTTATCTGGCTCTCGTCAGACCTCACCTAGACTATGCGGTTCAGTTTTGGTCTCCATATTACAGGATGGAGATAGCCTTGTTAGAATCAGTGCAGAGAAGGATGACCAAAATGATTCAAGGGATGCGTAACTTTAGTTATGAGAAGAGATTGAAGCTATTAAAGTTACACTCACTCGAGAGACGCAGAGTAAGGGGTGATCTGATAGAAGTTTTTAAGTGGATAAAGGGATTTAATAAAAGAGAGGTAGGAAAAGTTCTTACGGGTATTAACCAGGGTAGAACAAGAAGTAACGGATTCAAGCTGGAAAAGCGTAGATTTAAAAAAGAAATAGGGAAAAACTGGTTCACAATAGGGTGGTGAATGATTGGAATGGACTCAGTTGACAGGTAGTTAGTGCGGAGTTATTGGGGAGCTTTAAAGAGGGGCTGGATAGGTTCATGGATGGGGTTGAAAGGTGGATGTAGGTAGTGTTAGGTAACAGGAACTATCACGTGTAGGCCTCACGGCCTCTTGTAGCTTCCTTATTTTCTTAAGTTCTTATGTTCAGCCTGACCGCACCCTAGCCCCAGGATATCCCAGGTACCCATTTATCAACCCCGAAAGGAAGGAAGAACAGCTGGTTTGGCTGGTCGCCGACTTGCCCTGGCCCGGATTCGAACCAGGGCCCGCAAATTCGTAGCCAGGTACGCTAGCCACAACACCACGGAGGCGACATTTCTAGCCCACCCCAAAATATTTTTTTCTGGTACAGTACCATCCCATATCGAAGACAGTTAGTTTAATATCCGGAACGAGATATTTTAAAGACGTTTTCATCACAGGCAGTGTAGTGAAAAATAGTTACAAATGTAGTGAACCTAGTAGGCATTATCTCACTCAGCAGTCTCAATGTGTCGCAGAGTTTTGCAAAGGAAAGTTGAGAGTTGGAGAAAGAACAGTGGAATCAAGCTGAAAGGACCCCGGGAGTGGCTGCTTTGTTGGATTAGTGAGATATTCCTTCGGACTGTCAAGAGCAATCCGACCTCGAGGGCATTGTTGTGTTGGAATCAGAGGTGCCGTTACGAGAGCAGATCAGAATGATGAACCGAGCAGACAGGTCTTGAGTGCTGCTGTCTGATAGCATTTATGCACATAACGAGTCAGTAACCTGTTTGATTACCATCGTATACAAAATGTCAGGGTTAGTTCCAGGTTCTTCCCGAGAAGGCTTAATGAAGGGCCTGAGGAAATTTCAACAATCGTTCGTATGCAGATGTTAGTTGGATGGTGGTTGGTGTTCGGTCTACTGACGGCAGCCACGTATCGCTCTTCTCTTATTGCTCACCTCTCCGTCCCGGCCATGAGCGCGCCCGTGGACACCTTCAGTGAGCTAGTGGGCCGCGCTGGTTGGTCGTGGGGAATAGAACCAACATACGGAGCCGAGTGGGAGTGGTTCAAGAGCAGCGCCTCGTCCACCGTCCGGAGCGTCTTCCAAGGAATCCAGGTATCATTTCCTATGCCAGTGATTAAGTAATTTTCTTGCAAATGTCCGTAACTATTCCATGCCATAACCTTCTTCATTTCCTACAGGTACTCCCGACAGAGGAACACTTGCAACTCGTCATGGAGGGGCGGCACGCCTTGCTCACCTGGAAGTTTTATATTCAGTCCCTCATCGCTTCGCGCTTCACTGACGCCAGCGGGTACAGTCCGCTCTATATTGGTCGATCGCAGCACTACATCAGCACCGGCTACGGTTGGGGCTTCAGGTTGGTGCCACGCAGGGCTCTGGAGAGATGGGTGCGGAGGTGGTATCTAAACACAAGCGCCCGGGCGGGGCCCGGGCATGATGTGTGTAATAACAAAATTTATAGTTTTGTAGTATATGCTTTAGCTAGACACTGGATAAAACAAACACTAAGTTAGCACACAAGTTTATTACGGCGGAAATATGTATAAGTACAGCGGAGGAAGGCCACGAGGATCACAGAGAGGAGGCATGTTGTGCTTTCTGTGCCGGCCGGAAGGTAACTGCTGGTTCACGGTCGCCGCGTCGCGAGGGCAGGGACCGCGAGGAGGTGCGGGGGAATTTGGGTCACCCAGAGTCAGGTCAACCACAGCTGCGTGGCGTGACCTTTAGGGGTAATTAGGCAGGTGGCTTGACGGCCAACATTGGAGTCACTACAGATTAAAGTTTAAAACATTAATGATTAACAAGACAAAAATGTAAACAATGAGAAGTTCTTCAGTTTCAGAATGTCCTATCTATGAAAATATATGCCTTCAGATTGACTATAAGTGGCAAAATTCTAAAATGTTCTCAGGGGGGTTGGGGCTCCCCCGAGCCTCCTAGCTGAATTGGCTCGATGCCCTTACCTGTGAATTTTTAGGGCCCCACAATCACTTACAGCACCAGGTCCCTATATGGTGCCTCTACCTGGCCCTAATACCACGGGAAGCAGTAGAACAACCCAAGGTGACATAATCAGTATACCCTTCGGAAAAATCTTTAGAAAGTTATCTAAACGTGTTTGCAAGAAGAAGAAAAATTTCTTTCATATCTTCTTTCTAGGAAGGGCGCACCGTTTCTCCCCCGCATAGATGAAGTAAAACAGTGGCTGCTGGAGGCAGGACTTATAAACTACTGGCTGAGCGACCTCATTCAAGCTTCGGGACAGAAGGCCAGGATGGAGCGATCAGAGCAGGTGTGTGGGGGGAGTCTGAGTCTGACTTCTTTATCAGTCACAAGGATGTTTTTTCACACACACAGATGGAAAAAGGACACTAACTATAGACAAATAGAATATTAAAAGAAAAACATACGTTATCCATATTCTAATCCAATGTGTGTGTCTGTGGCGTCTGCGTCCATTTTTTTCTCCCTCCCAGTTGCTTACTCTGTATAGGGCTATATATAGGCTCTACAGCCTACAGGCATTTGCCTACAGGCGTTATAGGCTCAAAAAAAAACTTCAAATCACCGCTGCAATGTTGCCTCTTTTGCTATCTTTTACCGTTATTTTTATGCTTACTGCTTTTCTGAACATGGTAAATGTTGCACGCCTCCCCCACCCTCTTTCGCGGCCTCGCTGCAGAAGACTTTCTATTCATTCTCATCCCTATTCTGTTCATATTACTAATGCAAGAGTTAACTTGTTAATAGTTAATCTTCAATATTTCATCCCTTTCACTGGTAAACTCTGGAACTCTCTTCCTGTTTCAATTTTTTCATCTTCCTGCGACATTTTTTTTTCAAGAGAAAAATGTCATGACACCTCCCGAACTAATTTGGCCCACCTCCCTTTTTGCAATCTCTCACTGTCTTCTTTATAGGGACTGGCAGCTTAAGCGGGCTTTTTGTTACTTTTGTTTGCCCTTGGCCAGTCCTTTAAGTTTGTAATGAGCTGGATTGACTTTTAATTAACACTGCCCATTTCTCAAACTCTCTGGGCTCTCCTTACCAAAAACTCGCTCACTACATACACACTGTTGTTAGAATCTCCTGTTTTGCGGGTAAACAAACATAACATGCAGATAATGCTAGTTTACTTCTTACAGGCTACAAAACGCAATTATTGAACATCATCAAGACATCTCACTTTCACATACCACAAACTACTCAGGCACTGGTTATGTCCTGAGCACACGAACAGTAACTTATATAACAATACACATAACTTATATAACATACAGGAACTACCTCGTGTAGGTCTCGCGGCCTCTTGTAGCTTCCTTATTTTCTTATGTTCTTATGTTCTTATAACTCCGTCGCTTTTACCACTTCACATCATCTTCCTGCAACAAACTCTTAGGCCCGTACCGAGAGTTGAAGGCGGTAGAGCGACGAACAGCGAGTAAGCGACGAGCGGCATACCTTCAATTCTTTACCGAGAGTCGACACTGGAGGTTGGTTGAGGTCTCACGCCTGTGGCAACCTAGTGGCAACAGTGCTGCTTCAAACTGCGTAGCCAGCAGTACGACTAAAATAGTGTATAATTCTAATTTGCCCTTATACTCATCAAAAACATCAACAGAAACGTTGCGATCGGCTATGAAGTTGGTGAAATATATATTTAATGAAGTCAATTAACAGTAGAGGCGTGTATACGAAGTTTCTCTTACCGCTCATGTGAATATGTGCGGTACGAGAAACGTCCTGGCGGGTTTTGGCAGCGACCTTGATGATGGCGGTGGCTCAAGCCGCTATCCTGAACCTCCTTCATTATTGTCACTAAAATCACTTATTGCCGCATATGTAATACCTAATAATCTTATACTTATACTTAAATACATATTGGCAAGAAAATGTTTAACATATCTCTTAATCCCTCCAGATTAGGAATGTAATAAAAATTCATCGAAGGTTGAGGCGAAGACATGGGTGTACCCATGTCTTCAACCTTGACCGCCAACTTTCCTCGCTGCTCTTCCTTCCAAAACAAACCCCTCTTATGGTAAGCGAAGGTCTGCCGTTCGTCGTTCGTCGCTCTACCGTCATGACTCTCGGTACGGGCCTTACAGCCTACTGGTCACTTCCCTGCCACAGCCTACCTTCACAATATCTCTCCTGGCTTTACAACAACACTTCAGTCATACACGGCTCCAATTCCCTTCGGTGGCAATGCACAGCTCACCTGCCGGAAATCTACTTTCCACTATCCCCGAAGCCCCTTCACCTGCAGCTTCAAATCCATGCACAGTTTCCACCTGGGTCTAGATGGGGGTACCCTTTTAGCATCCCCAGGTCACTGTTATCCCCCCCTCTTGGATCCTCTCCCTGCTTAACACAGCAAAACTCCTGCCTTGGCAGTGCACGGTAGGTCGGGCAGCGGCAGACCTCTCATCACCACAGCAGGCCACAACCATCTCTTGTATACACAACAAATCTCCTCCGGACTCCAGTAAAACTCCTTTCAGTGTCCTCTAACCAAAGCCCACCATTTTCAGCCCGCGGATTGTAAACAAACCCACAAAAAATCCGTCAGCAGCAATCCGTCAACCCGCCTATCTTGAATCCTCACACTCACCCCTTCCAACTTTGTGCGTGCCCCCACGCACACTATCCCCACAAGCAATGTACCTAGATCCTTCTTTTTTCTGTTCAGCCAGCCTCCGAGAATACCTAAGCCTTTGGTTTCTTTCACTTCCACCTCAGCTGTTCCACTTGGTTCTTTCTCATGCAACTGTTCCCTTTCTGGCACTCACTGGGTGTGTACATGAGTTAGGTCCTGCTCCAATGCCTCCTCCTCCTGCTCCTCCTCAATAGATTGCAACCCATCTCCGATTCCAAACCTTCTTAACACCTCAGTCATGCTTGGCATTTCTACCTCCTCCTCACCATTGGACTTCTCACCCTGTTCATATTGTTCTGGTAAATCCTCATCATCTAACTGCCTCCAAGGCCGCAAATACTCCGATGCAACACCTTATCCTGACCTAGCTCGTTAAGTGGTCTTACCTTGTACACTCCACTAACTTCATCTAAAACTTCAACAATCACCCAAACCTCTGCTGCAAACTTTGGAGTTATCATATTGCGCCCCACCACAGTATAGTCCCTTAGCAGTACCCGTTGTCCTTCCTTCAAATGTTCTGCCACTACCTGCTCCTGTCTCATTTTTCTATTCCGCAAATTTTACTGCTCTATGTTGTTCTTTGCTGCTTTCCATTCCGTTTTTTGTGTCTCCTAAAGGTTCCTCACCCATTGATTGTGGGTGGTAATTTGGTAACCGCCTCCTCAGAGCCTGCTATAAATCTATCCAGCGGTAAATGGGGTTCCACGCAAAACACCAAGTAGTGAGGTGAAAGTCCCGTCACAGCATGGGGTGTACTGTTGTACGTAGATAGCTGCAAAGCTGAACTTTGGCCATTGCTCCCTTTGCTCTTTGCCTAATATAGCCAACATACCATGCAGGGTCCTATTAAATCGTTCACAGACACCATTTCCCTGAAGATGGTATGGGGTGGTCCTTGACTTCTTGATATGGTAATGTTTGCACAGTTCCTCGATCAATTGCCCTTCAAAATTCCTACCCTGGTCACTATGTACTCGCTCTGGGAAACCAAACCTGTTAAATATCTCCTCCACAAATACTTTGGCTACTGTGCTTGCTTTCTGGTTCATGGTGGAAAAGGCCAGTGCGAACTTACTGAACACATCCGTGACAATCAAAACATTCTCCTTCCCATCCCTAGCAGGATCTAGCACAGTGAAATCCATGACCAACATTTCCTAGGGTTTGTTAGCTTTAATTGATCCCAATTTAGTTTTAGCACTGGGACCCTCATCTTTTGTCATTGCACAAGTTTTGCACCCAGCCACATACCTTTTTATATCCTCCTGCAACCCAGGCCATGCAAAGTTTCTCTTAATCAGTGCCACGGTCCTAGCTACTCATTAGTGGCCCCATTCATCATGCGCCCCTCTTATTACCTCCTTGTGTCTCTTACAGATACAAACCCGGTATGAAGGATCTGTTTCAGGGTAACGTGCCACATGCCCATACAGCCGAAATTGGCGCTGACGAACTATGCAGGTAATAGGCCTCGATTCAGTCTGACGGTGCAATCGGTGATTTGACACGTAATCATCCCAGCGATACCCCTTGATTCTGCGAAGACACTTATTACCAAAGGCATCGATTCGCCTCTTCAAGTCGCTATTTAGTGTCCATTTCTCACAACCATAGAGTAAGACAGGGATCACAAGCGACTTGAAGATCCGGATCTTTGTCCTTCTGCACAGGTACCGACAACACCAATTACTCGTGCTGAGCGAGTCCATAACACCGTGGGCTATGCCAATCCGCCGTAAGACTTCTTGACGTGACACGCCATCATTATGGACTGCACTACCAAGGTATGTAAAACTTTCCAAGATCTCAATGTCCTCGCCGCACGCATGAACAGACTGTTTCATCTAGTAAGCCTCCAAATACCTGAACCTTGGTCTTGAGCCAGGAGACCTCAAAACCCAAAGGCTTTGCCTCCTCGTGCAGCGCCTCGAGAGCCATCAGCAGGACCTCCAGCGACTCAGCAAAGATTACTGCATCATCGGCAAAAACAAGATCAGTGATCTTGGTTGTGCCGAGGGATGCTCCACAATCACTTTGATCTACAACTTTGCCCAATACCCAGCACATACAAGTGTTGAAAAGTGATGGGGCAAAGACGCACCCTTGCCTCACTTCTGTATTAACAGGAAATAAGCTGGATTCACCTCCCCCACACTTCACAGCATTCTCAGTCCCAAAGTACAGACCAGTCATCAAACCAATAGTCCTTGCAGGAATCCCGCGAAGTCGCAGAAGATCCCGGTGACTCACGATGCACTGAGTCAAACGCCTCCTTGATATCAATATAGGCTGTAAGCATCCCCTGTCGAAGCTTACGTCGGCGTTCCACCAGGACACGAAGTACTAGGATACAGTCCGTGTTGACTTATCAGGCGTAGACCCAGACTGCTGAGGTCTCTGATGCTTAAGCAGATGGCTGCGGATCAGTGTCAGCAATAGATGGGCAAGCACATTACCTGGCACGCTGAACAATATAAGACCGCGGTAATTGTTGCAGTCCTGACGGTCCCCTTTCCCTTTCCAGATAGGGACGACCAACCCCCTTTTCCAGTCAGGAGGAATGGTACCTAATTGCCACACGGCAGTCAGGACAGCATGCAACCCGCGGATCATGGCCTCACCCCCAGCTTTGAGGAGCTCCGCACTGATATTACAAACACCAGCTGCCTTTCCACCCCTCAACTTTGCTACAGCCTCTCTGACTTCGTCAAGAGAGGCTGCGGTCTCATGACCAACTGTCGTCTTATTCTCCACAACTGCTTGAACTCCTCTGCCTGGAGCAGTTCTCTTATCTCTATCTGATGCAACCTCCCCACCATCTGGATCCGGAGTTTCCCTAGCACTGGACACGACTTCTGGGCACTTCTCATTTGGTCCACCTGCACCTGATCCCACACCTTCATCACTGCTACCCCTGCCTTGTGCTTGTTTTCCCATAATTCTTTCAGTTCTTCTCCTTCTTTCGTTTCCTTGTCATGTGGCCTCCGTGACAACCCTTCTGCATTGGTGTTTTCCTTGCCTGGCCTGTACCTCACCTCAAAATCAAATTTGTTCAAATCACAGTTGTGATTTGAACAAATTTGTCCAACCACCTACTCTCTACCGCCCCAAGCTTTGCAGTCGGCAGATGTGCCAGCGGGATGTTATCGGTTAACACTACAAACTTCCCTCCTGCCAAGTCATTCTTATATTATTC
This sequence comes from Chionoecetes opilio, assembly GCA_016584305.1. Taxonomy (NCBI): domain Eukaryota; kingdom Metazoa; phylum Arthropoda; class Malacostraca; order Decapoda; family Majidae; genus Chionoecetes; species Chionoecetes opilio. The sequence continues at coordinate 40,099 of JACEEZ010023651.1, read as the reverse complement.
CAAAGACTACTGTATACTGGACCTGCTTCTCAGTTTGGGCTATTGCCAGTAGAGGCCAATGCCACGATTCCTGACATTTTCGAACATCACTCCTATTTCCCTTCCTATGGTTTAACAGTATAATCAGTATATCAGTTTATAGTATATTTATACTGGTAAAACATAGGAAGGGAAATGGGAGTGATGTTTATACGGTGCAGCCGGGAGGTTGCATCAGATAGAGATAAGAGAACTGCTCCAGCCAGAGGAGTTCAAGCAGTTGTGGAGAATAAGATGACAGTTGGTCATGAGACCGCACCTTCTCTTGACGGAGGCTGTAGCAAAGTTGAGGTGTGGAAAGGCAGCTGGTGTTTGTAATATCAGTGCGGAGCTCCTCAAAGCTGGGGATAATAATAATAATATTTTATTTATTTCAAATAAATAAGAAATAATAACTACCGGTGTCGTGTGACCAGCAGTCTGTTTATGAGGTGCAGTCTACTTTTGTTTACTAACAAAAGAAAAAGCGAACTGTGGATGCGTGTATGCGAATATTTTTTTAATAATAAATAATATGTAATATTAGTAATAAAATAAAATAAATTAATAATAATAAATAATATGTAATAATAATATAGTAATAAGTATAATAAATTGATGTAAAGGGCCTATTTCATTCCTATATTTGGCTAATCTCCAACCATGTTGTCGGAGAACGCCTGCGAATGATTTTGCTGATAACAAGTGTGGGAATTTATGTCACATACATATATATTAATGTGAGGTCTTACCTAATCAATCAAACCCATGTCTATCTCCCGACACATTACCCCAGCTAACTAGGATACTTATCGGTGGATAGTGGGTTGAAATGGCTTGTAGGCTTGTATTAACACTGCATGACGTGTGATCCGAAGTGGTAGCGCGTGATCAGACCGACCGTGAAGGACTGAAGCGGAGGGCTGGAGACTAGTGTTTCGATATGGGCGTCAGAAGGGTTTTCACACCAAGTTATCCATGACGCGAGGCTATAATCACTTGTGCTGAATTTTAACACAGTCCTATTGTCTTTACACTATATGTACAAATTAACGTATGTATAAAATCTCTTCTTTATAATCAGAGAAGAGATATTAACTCGATGGAGGTGTGGAGTGAACTTGTACTTGTACTTAGACAAGCACGTATATTAACAATAGATGTTATCCTCACGGAGGGGTGGAATGTACTTGTATTTGTACTTATAATCAAGCACGTATATATTTACAATAGATGTTATCCTCACGGAGGGGTGGAGTGTACTGACCTCCGTAAGTGGGCGGCTGGTGGCGGCCACCACAAATTACACGTGTCACCTTTTAGGTAGGTGGCAGGTGTACCACCTCAATTGGTGCAAATTTAAATGACGGCGACCAATAGCCAGTCGCTCCAATCAAGGTGCTAATTATAAGGTGCAAATGCTTAATATTACTGGGAATGTTCAATTATTCTATCCCAGTATTTATCATTTACTTAAATTACCTTAAATATACCCATTGCCATTATAATTATATATACATCCCTATACGCACTCCCTTATGACGAGCGGAAAATACCTCTCACAAGGGGGGGGAGGGGGATTAAAACAACCACTCTACCAATTATGAGAGGGTGGTTGATGGATAATTTCCACACTGGGGGCCGGCGAAAACTGAAGTTCTGCTTCATGTGACATCACCCCAGGCCACATAGCACCGGAACATTTGATTAGTGGTTTCGGCACTTTGGTCTTTAGCTATTTTAAAATTAACAGCTCTGATAGAGGTACCAGTGAATATGCTGACATATACTTGATCGGGGGGAGAGTATGTTTACCACGGAGATAGGTTAGGCAATTACCAAGGCTCATTAACCTTTCAACTCTCGTGTAACAATCTGAATAGATATTACATGTAGAGGGTGTATGTTCCCCCTCACATAGGACACAATTTATTATTCGTACTTCACTAGAAGTAGCCCTGGATATTGGGTTTGTATCTATTATTTGAGTAGGTCTAAGTGGTTTACTGGTAGGCTGAGAAGTTTGAATCTTAATTACAGGCTGTTTGATTTGCGTAACAGGCGCAGGATAAATACCCACTAACGAGGGATCTTTAAGCTCTGAGGGTGGCTGATATAGCTGATTACCCTCAGGCGTAATAATCGTGATTTCCCTGTGGGGGGGTTCTTGCTTAATACATTGCAAACTTTGGGTTAAAGAAGCTTTAGCTGTTGATGGAATATGAGCACACTCCAGTAATCCCTCATATTCAATTACTTTATCGAGATATCTTTGACATTCGTGTTCATGATTGATAACACATAGCTGAATAATTTTTTTATCCCCAGCTTGTCTTAATTGAACTTCATAATGGCAGTAAGCCGTCTCATATTTATTCCATTGCTCATTTAACAATGGTAGACCTGTCTTTAAATTAATATAATCAATAGGAATTGCCTTAATTGCGTCCTCACACATATTATAAATTCGTGTGAGCATTGCTAACTTAGCTGATAATAAATGCTTAGCTAATTTCGCCATGATTTAGTTAATTAACTCAAATAAAATATTAAATGCAAGATTACGTTACTATATATAATTGTTAGTTGATAATTATTGAATATATCAAGTGGTGGTAGAGCCTGCTCGGCCTAACAAGGACGCGTAGCAAAGCGTATATAATTTCAACCACCGCCTAACTACTACAACTAACTAGTACTACGCAACCTCTGATGTTATCTACTACCTGGCGTATGGTAGTTAACCGGCTGAGTCATTCCTGACGCCGCAAAATGCCCCGCCTCCAGCCTCATAACCAGCAATTGTGGTAGGCTCATAATTATACCCCACAATTAACGACCACTTCGAGTCGCATGAACATCAATATTCCTCACTCGGGGCACCAATGTGGGAATTTATGTCACATACATATATATTAATGTGAGGTCTTACCTAATCAATCAAACCCATGTCTATCTCCCGACACATTACCCCAGCTAATCAACTAACTAGGATACTTATCGGTGGATAGTGGGTTGAAATGGCTTGTAGGCTTGTATTAACACTGCATGACGTGTGATCCGAAGTGGTAGCGCGTAATCAGACCACCCGTGAAGGACTGAAGCGGAGGGCTGGAGACTAGTGTTTCGATATGGGCGTCAGAAGGGTTTTCACACCAAGTTATCCATGACGCGAGGCTATAATCACTTGTGCTGAATTTTAACACAGTCCTATTGTCTTTACACTATATGTACAAATTAACGTATGTATAAAATCTCTTCTTTATAATCAGAGAAGAGATATTAACTCGATGGAGGTGTGGAGTGAACTTGTACTTGTACTTAGACAAGCACGTATATTAACAATAGATGTTATCCTCACGGAGGGGTGGAATGTACTTGTACTTGTACTTATAATCAAGCACGTATATATTAACAATAGATGTTATCCTCACGGAGGGGTGGAGTGTACTGACCTCCGTAAGTGGGCGGCTGGTGGCGGCCACCACAAATTACACGTGTCACCTTTTAGGTAGGCGGCAGGTGTACCACCTCAATTGGTGCAAATTTAAATGACTGGCGACCAATAGCCAGTCGCTCCAATCAAGGTGTTAATTATAAGGTGCAAATGCTTAATATTACTGGGAATGTTTAATTATTCTATCCCAGTATTTATCATTTACTTAAATTACCTTAAATATACCCATTGCCATTATAATTATATATACATCCCTATACGCACTCCCCTATGACGAGCGGAAAATACCTCTCACAAGGGGGGGGAGGGGGATTAAAACAACCACTCTACCAATTATGAGAGGGTGGTTGATGGATAATTTCCACAACAAGTCCTATTAGTAAATTTTCGCCTCCACGCGTGTACAGGTCGCCGCCCCCCCTTTTGTTGATAAACAAAGACTGATTTGCTGTCGTAGGACCCCTGAGCATGCCTTTGTTGATCAACAAGTCATGTTAGGCCCTTTACACCAATTTACTAAAAAATATTCGCCTCCGCGCATACGCAGTTCGCGTTTTCTTTTGTTAGTAAACAAAGGTGGACTGCACCTCATAAACAGACTACTGGTCACACGACACCGGTGCCAGTATAGTCCTATATAATAATATATTAGTGTTTTAATACCTGTACAGTGTACATACATGAATACAGAATATTTTATAGCTTTGCCATATTACGATGCTCGTATTATATTGATACAGTGGACAATATAGGCATCGCTTGAATTTGTTGAAACGCACAGTCTAACAAAGACTAGAAATACAGGAATCACTGTTTCATAAGGCTGGAATCCTTTTGTGCTGCAGACAAGGACAACGACGGATGATCATGTGGTGCTGGGATTGAGTCACCTGCAGACTGCGCTCTATCTCCTCCTTCTCGGGTCGGGGGCCTCCTGCCTCGTCCTAATGGGGGAGCTGGTCCTGTTCCGACGCTGAAGACAGCTACATTAATGACCAGCAGACCTTACATAGCCGATACATACCGAGTGGTGGTTCAATCTCCTTCGTGTAGCTATAGTACATGCATTATTCTGTATCGATCTACGCACTCATAGATACATTCTCGAGGGCTCGACGCAGTTTCTACGCCGCTGGGTCACACAGCATATATATGAGTAGCTACAACATAAATATTTCACAGTAGTACTAAGTAAATGTATTTCTATCCACAAGGGAACCAAGATAATCTTTCTTTCAACAGAGTATGAACATCTCTCTCTCTCTCTCTCTCTCTTCTTCCCCTCTCTCTCTCTCTCTCTCTCTCTCTCTCTCTCTCTCTCTCTCTCTCTCTCTCTCTCTCTCTCTCTCTCGTGGAAACCTTCTGGCGCCACCTGGCATGCTGGAGCCCTTGCATACGTGGAGGAGGATGTATTTTTTGCAATAGAGGCTAAACGCCTCGTTTCCTCCACGGTGCATGCAGGCAAACTGTCCCTCCGCGCTCTTCCTCCCTTTATCTAAGGACAGTCCTATCTGCAAGGTTATTTTAGCAACTACTTTGAAGGACACTTTACCCTTGGTGAAGTATTTTCATTATGTTATGTACAGTATGGATTCTTATACATTTAAAATTTACTTTTATAAGAAAATAATGCAAAGTTTGCTTTCTTTTTCAAGAAAACCAGTGTAGGTATATATGTTTGTGCAGTGTACGAAACAAGATATTGTTACTTCCTTCAATAATGCGGTGATGGGAATCTAATATACTATAGGAGTAGCTGTCTGTCTGTCTGTCTGTCTGCTGTCTGTCTGTCTGTTTTGGGTAGCCGAAGCTGTAAATTCAATTTTGATGAGAGTAGGCTCAAAAAATCGCAAATAAATCGTAGGTGGTAAGCGGTTTGGTCCCATGTCGATTGAATAATTTTGAAGGGGGGTTTTGGGCTAAAAACACTTAAGAGTATTAGATTACAGAAAGTAACTCTGCGGTAACGTCTTGCTGCATTTCACTAACTACGTAGACTCATGGGCTTACCGTTTGTGTGTGTGTGTGTGTGTGTGTGTGTGCGTGTGTGTGTGTGTGTGCATGCATGATGTGTGTGTGTGTGTGGTGTACATGTGCGTGTGCGTGCGTGCGTGCGTGTGTGTGTGTGTGCGTGTGTGTGTGAATGTGTGTGTGTGCTTGCAGGACAGACGTGGGACTGGGGTGAGGCAGGCGTGGAGCTGGGGTGAGACAGGCGTGGGGCTGGGGTGAGGCAAGCTACGGTGGTGGTAGGTGGTCTACCCCGAGGCACTTTGACCAGTGATTGACATGATTGTAGTTTTGCACTCACATTGTTGTCTAATATATACTACTACTACAAACATCAATACATGGGTCCGAAAGGCCCACAAGCACTTGTGTTACTCTATGATAATAGTCAATAAAGAATGTCTAACTCTAAATGTTAACTATACCTAGGCAGTCATATTATCCTCTTATTTTTGTGTATCAATTAGATAGAAATCCTTTTAAGTGCAACGAGTCAACGCGTGAAGTCGCAACCTTTTGAGTCAATCTACCCCGCCTCAATGCGGGGCGAGCGGCTTCACCTGAGAACACAGGGGATGCACATTATACGTTTATTGAGAAAAGGGGGAGGAAATTACAAAGAGGGTGGGGCAAGTATACAAAAGATACAGAAAAACAGAAATACAGAAATAGAATACAAAAAAGTTGCCGGGCTTGCTATTTTTCAACTGTCACAATAACGGTGTATCAATTTTTACATGGTTACGAACAGGAATTATATCTTGAGAAACGAGAAAAATCAAACAGACAGAAAAACAAAAACTAAGCTAATGGAAAGAACTGTATCGAATATGAAACAAATAATACACAGACATGGAAAGGCGAAAAATGATATACAATAATCTAATAAACAAATAAAAAAACGGATATGGGTACATTTCGGTACACGGTACACAATGAATGTATGAAAAAAATTAACATCAAAACAAAAAAGACATATAACACAACAAAAGAAATGAAAAAAATTATACATTGAATGAATGAAAAAACGATCATCAAAACAAAAAGACATATAACACAACAACAACAAAAAATGAAAAACAACTAATACATGAAAGAAAAACTTTACACACCACTATTTATACCTCGGTTGTAGGTTTGGGTTTCTTAATAAAATAATAAGACTAGTCAAGTCAGATTCTGGGGAACCAGCCGTGAGAATGCTCCTGGGCTGCGTCACTGAGTCCCTGTTATAAGGCTACGGCCACACTGAACGCGATTTGCTTGGAGGATTGAGGGTAGCGGGCTGCCTAGCGGGTAAAGACAAGCGATGCTGTGGCCACATCGGAAGAGGGAAAATCGAACGGGATGTCAGTCATTGTTCAATACCTGTCATACCCACTGGGTGCAATATCACTGTCAAAACTCTTTAGAAATTTGTTTCTAGGTGAGATTGTGTCTTTGAAATTTGATGACTTGAATGTCGACATCTTGCTGGATTCACGACTTCAACAAGCACCGAGCAAGACGTGGTGAACTCAACAATGTGTACTGTCAAGCTCGCATGTACGACAATAAGATTCTAGACAATCTAGATTTATTACTAACAAACAGGGAAGATTTAGTTACGGGGGTTGAAGTTGGAGGTCAGTTAGGTAATAGCGATCATTGTGAAATTAGATTTTGCTTAAAACGGCAAGTAAGATCTAGAAGTGTTAATATGCATAGAGTAGTACCTGACTTCAGAAGGGCTAATTATGCAGTATTAGAAAGACACCTGGAAGGGATTAACTGGGGGAGGATGGAGGGTGAAGTGAGGTCTGATGTCGGGGCGGAGATGGAGTCAGTGAGGTCAGTGCTAATGAGGATTATACATTCTTTGTCAGCAATTTAATTGCAGGTCAGAAAAAGAATATTCCTTATAGGGCGATAAGATTAAGGAAAAACGACCCCAAATGGATGACTGAGAGTTTAAAACACAAAATATTACCAAAAAGAAACATTAAAATAGAGTAAGGCAGGGCAGGTGAGCAGAGATCAGTATAATGTGATGGCTAGGACAGTAAAAAAAAAGTTAACAAGAACAGCCAAATAAAACTATGAGAGTATTTAAAGCGTAGGTTGCTGGCCAGGCAAATACCGACCCTAAGGGATTTTTTTAGGTCTATAAAACAAAGACTGGGGAATTGGTAGGTCCATTAAAAACAAGTCAAGAGGAGATTGTAAGTTCTGGAAAGGATATGTGTAAAATGTTAAACGAATTTTTTTAAGTGTTTTTACTCAGGAGGACATGCAGATGGTACTTGATAGTGAACAGATGTTTAGAGATGAGGGAGATGAGAAACTAAAAAATATTGAGATAACTAAGGAAATGGTGAAAGAGGGTATAGATAGAATGAAGAAGTTTAAGTCACCAGGACCAGATGAAGTTTATCCAAGAGTATTGAAAGAATGCAAAGAGGTTGTTAGTGAGTCGCTATATATAGTGCACACTTTTAGGAAATCGGTTGATTTAGGGGAAGTGCCGCTGATGTGGAGGAAAGGTGATGTAGACCCCATTTGTAAGAAAGGTGATAGAAGATTAATGTCAAACCGACCACTGAAGTCAGACTAACGGGTCGATAATTATCGACCCGTTAGTCTGACTTCAGTGGTCGGTAAATTATTAGAATATGGTATTGCAAAAAACATTAGAGAGCATATAGAAAAGCATAGTTTGGTAGATGATTCTTAACATGGGTTCACCAAGGGTAGATCATGTCTCACCAATTTATTGTGTTTTTATAGGAAAGTATATGAGGTAGTAGATAATGATGAGCCAACTAATTATAGGCACCGATTATTTTGGGCGTTACCTAAGGAAGGTCATCAAAAAACATAACGTCTCTATGTTCACCAGTGCTGGTGGTAATGTAATAATGGGATCCATCCCACAAAGTAACACTCACCAAGCAGAACTTGGGGAAGGTATTCCTAGTGGCGTGTTGGTTCACGTTTATGGCCACGCCAAGGTTGCCGTAGTTACGCGACTAGTCGGCAACTAGTCCGCTATTGTCGGCGATAGTCGTGGACTAAAACGAATTTAACCGCCAATATTGGGTTGCCGTCATGCGACGACAGTTGCCGACAGTCGCAGCACGACGGCAACCACGGTTGCCGTCCTGCGGCGACTGTTCCCAGCCGTGCTGCGACTGACACTGGATATGGCAAGCCCCTCCACCGACCGGTCAGCGCAGTTAGCCGACGGTTTGCCGTAGTTAGGCGACTAATCGACGATTAGTCTGCGATTGCCAGCGATAGTCGCAAACTATAGGGGTATTTGAAAATTAGAAAATTTTGAGTTGGCGTCATGCGGCGACATTTGCAGACAGTTGCAGCACGACGCAAACCCACGGTTGCCGTCATGCTGCAACTGTTCCCAGCCGTGCTGTGACTGACGCCGAGTGGTTGAAGATGTGGACAGCGCTCTGGCCCATCCCCCACACCAATTTTCAACCTTTGCTTGTGTAGTGAACCACGTCGCACCGATGTTGGTCACACTGTTGTCCACTCACTTGCCCACCTTGACTAGACCACAAATACTTAAGTGCCTCCAAATATTATTAATTGAACACAATATAGGATGCGTCTTGGCAGACCACCTTAGGGGACTCCCGACCACGGAGGCAAGCTGCTTTAAAGTGTAAAACCACTTGGAGAAACCTCATAAGGGGGGGTCATATCACCTGAAGCAGTACTTTCGCCGGCCCCCAGCTGTGGATATCTAATATACTATAGGAGTAGCCGTGTGTGTGTGTGTCTGTTTTGTATAGCTGAAACTGTAAATTCAATTTTGATGAGAGTAGGCTAAAAAAAATTGCAAATAAATCGTAGGCGGTAAGCGGCTTAGTCCCATGTCGATTGAATAATTTTGAAGGAGGGTTTTGGGCTAAAAACACTTTAGGAGTATTAGATTACAGGAAAAACTCTGCGGTAACGTCTTGCCGCATTCCACAAACTCAGTAGACTCATGGACGTTTGTGTGCGTGTGTGAGTGTGTGTGTTGGAATCACACGGAACACAAAGGGTTGGAATCACACGGAACGTGGTCTACCCCGAGGCACTTTGATCAGTGACCAACGACAGCAACAACACGATTGGAGTTTGCAATCACATGTTGTCTAATATATACTACTACTACAAACATCAAAACATGGGTCTGAAGGGCCCACAAGCCCTTGTCTAATATACTATAGGAGTAGCCGTGTGTCTGTCTGTCTGTCTGTCTGTCTGTTATGGGTAGTCGAAACTGTAAATTCAATTTTGATGAAAGTACGCTCAAAAAGTCACAAATAAATCGTAGATTGTAAGCGGCTTGGTCCCATGTCGATTGAATAATTTTGAAGGGGGGTTTTGGGCTATAAACACTTTTATGAGTATTAGATTACAGGAAGAATCTCTGCGATAACTCCTTGCCGTATTTCACTATCTCCGTAGATTCATAGATTTACCGTTTGTGTGCGTGTGTGTGTGTGTGTGTGTGTGTGTTTACATTTACCTATGGCGCCTGTAGGCAGTGACCCCCAGGGCTCGGATGGTAGTCCCTGGAGGCTCACTTGAGGGCTGTGATGGTTGGCCCTCGCCCGTGGTGGCACAGGCAGGATTTTTATAGTGACGCCTGTAATTAGAGGCTCGTGCCGCCCCCCTGTGTCCTCTGATGCACTCGCAATCGAAGGTAGAGTTAATGGACAGGACATGTGGATGTTCTTAGGCCACTCGACGGTGTAGAAATATTTTAAGTGGATTTATGGGTCTCACACGGGATCGAACTCGGGTCTTCGAGAACGCCACTCGGTGACGCTAACCACTCTGCTACCGCCTCCCCGTGTGTGTGTGTGTGTGTGTGTGTGTGTTGTGTGCTTGGGGTCGATATTCTAATATACCCCACACACGGCCAACTCTACGTCAGCCTTTCAAGGGTTAGCTGTGCTTATAGACTGTGGCTGTGCTGATGCCGTCGAAGTGTTGACGCCCCGTGGAATCACATGGAACGTGGTCTACCCCTAGGCACTTTGACCAGTGACCAACGACAGCAACAACACGATTGGAGTTTGCACTCACATTGTTGTATAATTACACTACTACTACAAACATCAATACATGGGTCCGAAGGGCCCACAAGCACTTGTTATCCGCTATAACACCCTACATATAGTTCTACAGTGGCGATTCTAGCACTAAAAAACTGGCAGGGGACAAATTTGGGGCCAAGGCAAATGTGGGGGGGCAAAACAAAAGTTTGGAGGGTCTGTAACGGAGGGGGGGGGGGGTGCTGTGGGCACCACATTCATTTTTGAAAGTTGAGCACTTTTCAGGGTCAATCTTAGGTCTATGGAGGGATATGTTAGACTATATTTACACATACACTGGTCGACACCAAAAATGGTTCTGAGTTTATTGTGTGTGGGTTGGAAAGCATTTTCGCTGCTGATTTCAAAAATGGCATTGCTTTTTCTCTAGCACGTATAGTTTTTGAAATATCGGCATTTTAAATTTTAATAGCTATTATAATTATATACGTATATATAATTATATAATTAATCGAAACAATCCCCCTACGTTAATATATATTACTCGTAATTAAATTCTCGTGGTGCCTGCGGCTTTATTAGGACCTAATGTACATATCTGGCAAAAAATATACTTCAATTATGTTACTTTCACGTTGTAGCGTCCAGCAATAGTCCCCTATCATGTTGGGACTGAATCGTCCTTGGTATCGGGTTTCCATGGTGGCAATGTCCTGGTGGAAACGTTCCCCCTGCTCATCATTGACCGCGCCAAGATTCGTTGGGAAGAAATCAAGATGTGAATGGAAAAAGTGGATTTTGAGTGACATCCGAGCCCCAAGCGCATGGTAACTCTGCAACATGTCATTTACAAGTTCCTCATAATTCGATGCTCGAACATTACCTAGGTAGTTCTTTATAACAGCCAAAAAGCTCTTCCAAGCAGCTTTTTCCAGGGCAGTTAGGCTCTTTACAAATTCATCATCATTGAGTAGTTGACGAATTTGAGGGCCATTGAAAACATCTGCCTTTACTTTGGCTTCAGATACAGTGCGTTCAAACTTTGCTAACAAATACTAAAAGCCAGCACCATTTTGATCCATGGCCTTCACAAAAATTTTCATTAACCCAAGTTTCAGATGCAATGGAGGTAAGTGCACCTTTTCACTGTCAACAAGAGGTTTGTACATACAGTTGAACCTGCCAGGTGAGTCTTTCGGTCGTGCTGGCCATTCCTTTTGTTTGTAATGTTTGCTGTCCGCTCTAGAGTCCCACAAACAAAGAAAACACATGTGCTTAGTGTAACCTAACTGGAGTCCTAGAAGCAAGATTACCTTCAGGTCCCCACACAGATTCCACTGATGTTCTTCATATTTAACAGCAGATAACAAAGTCTTCATAGTTTCATAAGTTTCACTCATTTCATGGCCATGCGCAATTGGAACACTCGGAAGCTTATTTCCTTTATGCAGAAGAACGGCCTTTAGCGTGTTTTTTCCTGAATCTATGAACAGCCGCCACTCACTCTTATCATAAGTGTGAGACTCACAAAGTTGTTCCGTGAGTGTGTCAACATCAAAGCAGTAACAGAGCTTGTGTTCCATCTTGAAGAAGCTTGAAAGTTCTTTATGTCTACGACGAAACGTGATGATGAGAACTCCTTCTTGTAGCAAATTCCATTCCTTGAGACGAGATCCAAGGACTTCACTTTTCTCCTTGGGTAGATCTAGGTCCCTAGCAAGGTCATGTAGCATTTCCTGACTGATGAATTTGGGCTCTCTGTTGTCTGCCATTTCTTGAAAGTCTGTATCCATGGGATTATCCTCCTCGTTCGAATCTGATTCACTTATAGCACTTGCAATTGGAACATTTGGAACTGGGAGATCAGGACCATGTGGCACAGGCCTGATGGCAGAAGGTACGTCAGGATACCTGATTTTAGCTCGCGTTTTTACTAAATATCCTTTGATGTTAGTGAGGCAGAAGTAGCAGTCAGTACTGTGATCCTTTTGATTACGCCAAACCATTGGGATGCCGAATGCCATGCCTGATGGCCGTTTGCCACGCATCCATTCATTCAAGTGGTTCACACAGGGGTTGCATGCTACGTGAGGAGCCCACTTCTTATCTTGATCACCTATACGGCACTTGAAGTAATGCAGATAAGCTGCTTTAACATTCTTTGTAAGAGGTTTCTTCAGACTGTCAGGGGTAAAAATTCCACATATGTAACAAAAACTGTCCGATGCATTCACACAGTTACGGCGCTCCATCACAGCCCGGTACAAGGTACTATATACGGTAAAACAACTAAAATTAGGACTCCACTAAATCAAACACATCATATCTGCAAAGAAAAATAAAATGTTTAAACATATGTCAATAGCTGTACGATCAGTAGGTAAAAATGTACTACACAGCCTGCTAACCCCTCGCCAATACGCAGCGCGCACACCCTCCTCTGCTCACTGCACAAACCACACTGACTCAAAAACACTGCACTGCCCTAAATAGGCTTGAGAAAAGAAAAGATTAAGAGTTTAAAATGAAAACATTGGTGAAACCTATTTCTGCTGATTTTACCCATATTTTTTCATGAATTGCGTCTGGTTCTCAAAAACTGGACGTGATAGAGTTAATTAAACATCAGATTCGAGTTCAGCAGGGTCGATTTACCTATAATCAGCTTCATTTAGTCCAGAACCATATCTTCGATTTTTTTTTGTCGACCAAGCTATCTAAGTGATATTCAGTCATAAAAAAAGCATTTTCAAAAGAACATCGAGGAAGAATTGAACGAAAGTTCATCTGAGAGTCTCAGGTCCATTTTCTCTGCTGGTGAGTATAATATTCCAAGCTGGAAATGTGTAAAATTCGTGCTCTCAGGTACGTTTTATTGAAAAGAAAAGACATAAAGACAAAAGACAAAAGTAAACATAATACCAAACATACTAAACAATTAGGATGCAAAAAATATGGCAGTTTTTTACAATGCACATCAACAGAAATGTATTATGTACGTAACCTTAGTCTACCTCCTAACCTCATACGTTGAAAATACTGTAGACGAATAGCTATAGTATTCAGACATGGGCATGCAAATGCTACATTAGACACAATGCTGATGATACCTTGTTCATTCGCCAGCAATGTATTCTAATAATGAGTAGTGAGGTATGGGTGTGGTAATAATGAATGGTGAGGTATGGGTGTGGTAATAATGAGTGGTGAGGTATGGATGTGGTAATAATGAATGGTGAGGTATGGGTGTGGTAATAATGAGTGGTGAGGTATGGGTGTGGGAGTAATGAGTGGTGAGGTATGGGTGTGGGAGTAATGAGTGGTATGATTTGATTGTTCTTTTTTCATTAAATTGTCCTATTTCCATGGGGATTCTGTCTTTTATTTATGTTTGATAGTCTGGCAACCCTGAGTTGACCACCATTCAATTACAAAGTCTGGTGGTCACTGACATCTACAACACTAAGGACAGACTTGGAGGCCAGCAGATCGGAAAAGAATACCTTGTTGTCTTCGAAAATAATGCATAGGTGTGGGGGGGTGTGGCAACCCTCATCTTCCCGCCACATCTCAGCGTCACCCTAGGCAGGCAGTTGTGACTCCGGCGAGGTAGTGACCAGTCGTCCTGCCAGCTCTCTGTAATTAGAGGTTAAGTCTCTAATAAACATCGTGCCGCGCCCCCAGCCCTTCTGTGTTCCAATCCTACTCACTGCGCCATATTGGGGTTGGAACACAGAAGGGCTGGGGGCGCGGCACAATGTTTATTAGAGATTTAACCTCTAATTACAGAGAGCTGGCAGGACGACTGGTCACTGCCTCGCCGGAGTCACAACTGCCCGCCTAGGGTGACGCTGAGATATGGCGGGAAGATGAGGGTTGCCACACACCCCCACAAGACCCACGTCGCCCGGAATCGCCACCTCACGAACTTGTAGAGGAGAACGTCGATCGCCTCGAGAAATGGTTCTTGGAGCACTTCGGGCGCACTGTGTTTGCCATGGGACGCACGCCGCTACCAGAGATGAGCGGTCCGCCTCACCACGTCCACCTACGGCCCGACACACGCCCCCACGCAGTCCACGTCCCAGCCTCAGTCCCGCTCCACTTCTTTGACGAGGTACGACGACAGCTGGACGACGATGTTGACAAGGGCATCATCGAGGCGGTGCCCGCAGGCGAGCCCACCGAGTGGTGCTCCAGAATGGTGGTAGTGCCAAAAAAGGACGGAAGGCCCCGTCGCACGGTCGACTTTCAGCGCCTCAACCGTGCAAGCCTCAGAGAAACACACCACACCAGACCGCCCTTCGACCTCGTCTCTAGCGTGCCCAAACATACATTTAAGACCGTAGCGGACGCATACTCGGGCTACCACCAGGTCCCCCTCGACGAGGAGAGCCGCAAGCTCACAACATTCATCACCCCCTGGGGGCGCTACCGGTACCGCCGCACCCCCATGGGCCACTGCGCTTCGCAGGACGCGTTCACAAAGCGTTTTGACGACACCATCACCGACGTGCCCAGGAAGCTCAAGTGCGTGGACGACACTCTTTTTCAAATGTTTCTGTTTTATCATTACACCGCCCACGGTGAGCTATTTGTGTAATTGGGGGGGGGGAGTGTGGGGGTGTATGGCAACCCTCATCTTCCCGCCACATCTCAGCGTCAGCTGCGTCACCCTAGGCGGGCAGTTGTGACTCCGGCGAGGCAGTGACCAGTCGTCCTGCCAGCTCTCTGTAATTAGAGGTTAAGTCTCTAATAAACATCGTGCCGCGCCCCCAGCCCTTCTGTGTTCCAACCCCAATAATAGGGATGAAAGGTGGATGTAGGTAATGTACATGTGTTGAAGGAACTACCACGTGTACGTAAGACTATGTAAAAGTCATATCGCAATATTTTTCTTGCTCTTAATTGAGGATGGGCATCCACTTGACGTTTCATGACATTTAGGGTGCTTGCTGATGTTTTACATCCTCACCCTGGCCACTTATGTTCTGGTTTCGCGTCTGTCGCGACGGTGCAACCCACCGTGAAACTTTCCTCCCACTTATGCACACATCTCCTCGTAACATCCACAATCCTTGATATTTCTTCCACTAGCCTCTCTGCCTTGTGTAGAGATACAATAAATTTAATTTGCTGCTTTGTTAGGTCTTTCTTGCCACTCATTATGAAAATAATGATAGTTATACCAATGCGCGTCTGTTCAAATTACTCGCGGGAAGGAAGGCGATACTTTTTAAAATGCATCGTCTATAATTGACAAGTGGCATCTGAACATTCCTCAACGGTCTTGATGGACTGCCCGTGCCTTAAACAAGCTGCCATATGTAAGATATCTCTCTCGGAAGTCAGTAGGCTCCCATAGATACATTTTCTGAATTTCCCGTATGGAAGCGTTTGTGTTATGATGTCGCGAACAATACATTGGCGCGCTGTGTAGAAAGGTTTTCCTTACTGAGCAAACTAATTAAGACTACTAATAGAGTCTTCCAATCCATGAAAAGGAATAGTTTGATCCTTTGAAGTTTTGGATCAGAACAATACAGAAGCGGGTATTTCCTGAGGAATATCAGCTATTGCCTCAGCCAGCCCCCATAGGAACAAATTGACCAAATTATTAGGTCGGGTACCTTGATCATGAGGCGAAAATTAGGTGTCGAGGTCGAAATTTAAAAGCTGATCTTCCAATACCACATGCCACCCCAATATAATTCCCAAACGCCATCATCTTACTAAATTTTTTGGTGGAAAAATATCATAGAAACTCATTACATGGCAGAATGGCTACATTTTAGCCGTATCAGGTGTAATTTTTTGGATAAATCATGGTAGCCCAGGCAGTCAAATATTACCTCAAATCTCTCATTAAATTTAATAGATCTGAGTGTAGACTAGTCCCCTCTAGGTCCCCCTGAACTTCCCGCGGGATAAAGAGATCCAAAAAACCATTTGAGGTCAATGGTGATGACTATACTGGGGAAACTATAACATCTATTCCTGCAAGGGTTAATATTCCCTGCAGGGTTAATATTCCCTG
Source organism: Chionoecetes opilio (assembly GCA_016584305.1). NCBI lineage: Eukaryota > Metazoa > Arthropoda > Malacostraca > Decapoda > Majidae > Chionoecetes > Chionoecetes opilio. Next base: position 23,532 of record JACEEZ010023651.1, on the reverse strand, counting down.
CAGGGTTATACTCCCTGCAGGGTTAATATTCCCTGCAGGGTTAATACCCTGCAGGGTTAATATTCCCTGCAGGGTTAATACCCCCTGCAGGGTTAATATTCCCTGCAGGGTTAATATTTCTCTGCAGGGTTAATATCCCTGCAGGGTTTATATTCTCTGCAGGGTTAGGAGATACTCTCCCCCCGATAAAGATATGTCAGCATATTCACTGGTCCCTCTATCAGAGTGTTAATTTTAAAATAGCTAAAGACCAAAGTGCCGAAACCCCTAATCAAATGTTCCGGCGCTATGTGCCTGGGGGGATGTCCACATGAAGCGGACCTTCAGTTTTCGCCAGCCCCCAGTGTGGAAAATTTTCCACCAAACACCCTCTCATAAATTGGTAGAGTGGAGTTTGCCCCCCCCCCCCCCTAGTGAGAGGTTTTCCGCTCATCATAGGAGGGCGCGTATAGAGATATGTATATATAATTGTAATGGTAATGGGTAATAATTAAGGTAATTTAAGTAAATGATTTTGTACTGGGATAGATAAATAATATTCCCAGTGGTTAATAAGCATTGCACTTGAATAATTAGCACCTTAATTTGGAGCGCGGTCATTGGCTGCCGCCCATTTATATTCTAGGCCACCTGTGACCTACATGTGCATAGGTATTGGTGCGGCGATCACAGCCGCCCACCTTGGAGAATCAGTACACTCCACACCCTCATGGGAGAAACATCTAATACGTGCTTGTAGTATATAAGTACAAGTACAAGTACACTCTAGACATCCGAGGAGTTAACATCTAATACGTGCTTGTATAAATACAAGTACAAGTACACTCCGAGCCCTTGAAAGGATAACATCTATTGTTAATATAGACGTGCTTATTTGTACATACTTTAATTGTACATATAGTGTTAAATCAAAGGACGTGTCTTAGCAACACAAGAGATAACAATTGCCGCGTCAAGTTACTGGTGTGATAACCGATTGACGTCTCGATAACAACTACCGTCTCCAGCCCACCGCCTCTGTCATACACGGGCGGCCCTGATCACGGGCGACCACGTCGGATCACAAGACCATTGCAGTATTAATCCAAGCCTACAGCCGTAATTCAACCCAGTATCCACCGATAAGTATCCTAGTTAGTTGATTAGCTGGGATGATGTGTCGGGAGATAGACATGGGTTTGATTGATAGGTAAGAACCTCAGATTATATATGTATGACATAAATTCCCACAGATGGTGTTATTTATTTAGTTAATGCTAATTTATACATGGTTCTAATTCATTTATCAGAAAACGAAATATATCAATGGAAAGCTAATGAAATTCCGCTTCTATTGATATTCTTCATGTAAAAAGTTTTCGAGCAAAATATCAAATGGGAGCTGGAATTGGTGAATATTAAGTTCATGCATATTTCTTGAGAGTCTCATAATGGGCTTTCTTTAGTGTGTTTTACGGTTTTTTATTTGATAATATTATAGAACAAACATTTCCGAAGACACAGTATATCCTTTATACTGATAAACATATATTTGGTAGGGGAAAATTACCATAAGCTGGCAAACACGGGCGGCAAGTGGAGGTTGTTGGTCCTCCAGCTCGCTCCGACGGGCGGCATTTGGCTTGAAGCCGCTAGATCGTGACGTCAGTGCAAAACACCTATATAGTAGGGCGGATATGTGATATGATTGTGGCTTTTGTGGTAAAAGCACCAAAATTGGCACATTTGATGATCATGACATACTAAATGATCTCAGATATAGACAGCACTTTCCTTTACACCATAAGTGGGGACAATCAAGATGGCCGCATTGAATCGGAAATCTATTTTACGTCTTATCTTCTGGTTAA
>JACEEZ010023651.1:2500-21176 GCA_016584305.1 Chionoecetes opilio | reverse complement strand
CAGCACCCCTGGCAGGCAACCCTGACAGGGGGACACAAAACCCCTACGCCTCTCACGTGCGTTCAGGCGCACGACGACGGACAACAGCGATGCCTGGCGCCACCCCGCCCAGCCAAGGAAGGCTCAACGCCACAGACGGGCACCACGCCACCTGCTGACTACGTGTTAGGTAATGCCACCCCTCAGGCACACACTAGTGCCACACATATCACAAATGTGTTTGTATCCCTCGGTTCACTCTTTTTCAAATGTTTCTGTTTTATCATTACACCGCCCACGGTGAGCTATTTGTGTAATTGGGGGGGGAGTGTGGGGGTGTGTGGCAACCCTCATCTTCCCGCCACATCTCAACGTCACGCTAGGCGGGGAGTTGTGACTCCGGCGAGGCAGTGACCAGTCGTCCTGTCAGCTCTCTGTAATTAGAGGTTAAGTCTCCAATAAACATCGCGCCGCGCCCCCAGCCCTTCTGTGTTCCAACCCCAATACAAATGGAACGCAAAAACCCCGTTTTTTTGTTTACAAACAAACCAAGATGGCAAGGCAAGAGGAAGCCCAGCAAACACAAAGACGGAGGGCCTCCGGAGGCCCTCCGTATGTCTTATCGGCGGCCCGACGGAAGTGTACGATGTAGGGCTGCTGGGAATTTGCTCAGAGGCTCACCGGCGGGCCGCTCCCAGCGGCCCGCCGTAGGGCATATGACCATTTGCCGCTGTTATATTAACTGATTGAGGAATATTTATGGTTATACTTTCTAAGTATATTGCAGATATAGTAATGTTTTAAGGGGTGTTGCACAACCCATTAGCCGATTAATAGACTAATGGGCTGTTCAACACTTATAAAAACATTACTATATAATGCAATATGCTTAGAAAATTTAACCAGAAATATTCCTGTGTCGTTATCCAGTAATACGATGAAAAGGAGATTGCTAGGATCATAATTGCTACGGACATTGTTTATTTCATGAGTACAAAAACATTTTCGTTATTGAGTTTACATGCTGGTGTACGTGGAACACTGAACGGCGTGAACAGCCATGTAGAAGGATATAGGTTGCGGTGAACAACATAACAACATCCACCCACTCGTGCGTTTTCCAACTAACTGATTATTTTCACTCAGACACAGCGCCAGGCGCCGTCAAGGAATTCCTAAAAAAACGTGTCGTACTGCAATTATTTATATTATTCAGTCTATTTCGATATAATGAAGGAGCGAAAACATGTTATAACTAGGTTCTCATTATGTTATCGACTGGTTAAGGGTGACAATTTAGGCCTTTTGTGGGTTCTTAACCCTTTGTAATGACTATCGTACGTCTGGCAGTTTAGTGCATTGATAGCTGGGAAAAGATTTCAAATAATATTCTATTCTAAATCATGATATTATTCATATGTTAACTCCATCATCTACATATTCCAGTTAATATGTTTCAGTAATACGTTCACGGGTTATGCTGAGTCACTACGCGGGTCGCCTCGGACCTAGGTTTTCGTGCGCAAATGGAACGCCTGAATTCTTGGGTTCCGTGAACTGGTTCATGAAATGTCGCAAATGGAAGAGGCCTTATATCCTTTATACATGTAGTTCTAGTGATGACCAGTGGAGGTGAAGTAGACAGGTGGGCAGCCACTGCAGGTTTATTTAGGAGCGAGCAAGAGGTACAGGACGTATGGTAACAGTTTGGTGGTCACGGCTGAACTCCCTAACCTTGGTCCCGGTGGTGCCGAGGTAAGCTACTATAAGCCCAGCGGGCTAACAACCCAACCCTCTCGTTAACACCCTAACACCCCCCCTCCATTGCAGTGAAACCCCTAAGTGCAAAAAAACAGACAAACATGTGAAACTGCAGGAGGGGACAAACTGCAATAACAAAAATAAGATGACCCCAAGGTTACAGTATATAGTCCGCGAGGTGCTCAGGAGCACGTCTCGTGCGCTGCGGTCTGGCCGGAGGTTGGGGGGGCAGGGGAGGCCCCTCACCCCGGACGCCTTCAGCAACTGCACCCCGGGCAACATCCTCTCTTCCCGGAGGAGCCGGCTGCCCCGCGTCAATCACAGACGGTCGGAGATGTCGCCGGTTCCTGAGTGACGCCCGCCCGCTGCCGTGAAGCCGTACCAGGTACTGCCTCGGAGCCGGGGCGTCAACCACAGTGCCGACGCGGTCCCACCTTCCTGTCTCCTGGTTCTGTAAGCGGACCTGTTGGCCCAGGGCGAGGGGGGCTAGGTCGTGAGCCGTCCTGTCGAACCTGGCTGACATATCGGCCCCAGTGCGCGCCATGGCCCGCTCACGATCCCGCAGCATCCTCGCCCACCGCCCGCTAACACGGGAGCGCTCAGTGGCGGCGGGCACAGAGTCTCGCAGCTGCCGCCCCATGAGCAGCTGGGCGTGGGAGATACCGGTGTCTTGAAGTGGGGTATTAAGGTACTGTAGGATGGCTGTAGCAGCTGCGTCAGAGTCAAGGGACCCCCCATGGCCGGTGTTACCACTCAGGAGCCTCTTGGCTGACTTAACAGCAGCCTCGGCGCGCCCGTTGGACTGCGGGTAGTGGGCAGACGAGACCCGCAGCTGCACACGCCATGCAGATAGAAAAGTCCTGGTCTCCTCACTCACGAGGTTTGTGCCCCCGTCACACGACAGGACCTCCGGGATGCCAAACCTCCGGAACCACCTCCTGAAAGTGGATACGAGCCTGGTGCTGGTAGAGCTCGTAGGCAGGTGCTCCACCTCCAACCAACCAGTCAGCCTATCAGCATAGGCAACATACATCTGCCCGGCTAGCTGGAACAGGTCCACCCCCGCATGCTGGAAGGGGTACTTGGGTGGCGGTGTGGGCAGTAGGGGCTCCGCGGGGGACGACGGGGCGTTGACCTCGCATACCTGGCACTGCCGCCGTTTCTGTTCTACCTCAGCGTCGATGCCCGGCCAATAGACGGATTGCCTGGCACGGCGCAGCATGGAGTCCCTGCCCTGGTGGCCTGAGTGGAGGTTGATAAGAACCACGCGCCGCAGGGCCGCGGGGATGACAACACGCAGGTGCCCTTCCTCGGTTGCGTACATCACGATGTCCCCGTGGCATGACAGATGCCGCCTCATCCGGTAGTAGGGGCGTAGCGGCAGCAGCTCCCCATCCTTCTGGGTAGCCCAGTCCCCAGCGGAAACTAGTGCATGGAGAAGCCGGTAATCCTCATCCCGACAGACCTCCTCCTCCACCTTGCGGAGGTTCACAATGACTCCTTCCTCGTTCTCCAAGGCACAGGTCGTGGCTGCTACTACCCCTGCGCATGTGACCTCATCGTCTGCCAGATCAGTTTCATCAGGTTCACCAAGCAGCACAGGGTATCGTGAAAGTGCATCAGCTGCGCGGTTTGCCTCTCCTTTCAAGTATTTCACGCGGAAGGAGTACATGAGAGTTTTCTCCTTCAGATTGAGGACGCGAGGGTTGGAGATGTCCTTCAGCTCCTTATCCTGGAAGATTTTAGTGAGTGCGCGGTGGTCCGTGACGAACGTGAGGTTAGGGCAGCCGAGGAGGAACAGCCGCGCCTTCCTCAAGCACCAGGCGATGGCGAGGGCCTCGCCCTCTAGCGTCGAGTAGTGCTGCTCTGCCGACGTCAGGTGGCGGCTGCCACACAGCGCCAACTTCCACCCACCCTTGCAGCACAAAGGAGTCTCTGGTGACACGCACTGGCAGTATTGCTGCATGACGACAAAGCTGATGCCCAGCTTGCTGTAGTCTGTGAACACTGCTGTTGGCCGTGTGATGTCGTAATACTGAAGGCCCTCCGCCGCGAGCCTGCCGATGGTTTCCTTCGTTGTTTCGAAGATAGATTGTAACTGGCTGTCCCAATAGACTACCTTGCCTGACGGTTTCCTCAACAGCTCCCTGAATGGTTCCATGAGGGGGGCAGTGCTGAGAAACGGGGCTACTTGGTTTACCAGCCCAAACCAAGACCTGATGTCCGTCAACGATGGGCGAGGAGGCATCTGAAACTTCGTGATACTGCACATCAGATCCTGGCTGGGGCGGTAATCCTCCCAGTCGAGCAGGTAACCCGCAAACAACACATTCCGCCTGCAGAAACGAAACATGTCAGGGCGTAGCGTGATTCCACTTTCGGCACACGTACACAGGAACCGGTAGGTGTGCCAGAAAGCGTCAGCAATACTGTGGTTGTAAAGCAATGTGTCGTCCACACATTTCGGCTTCCGAGGAACGCCCGCAGTTACGTCGTCGAACCACTTGGTGAAAGCATCTTCCCAGCTAACCATCACCGGCGGGCCGACGTAGGCCGTAGAGCGGCGAACGGCGGCCGCCGGCGGCAAATTTACCTCCGTCAGCCCTCCGAAGGCCCGCTGGTGTATTTTCAGACGGGATAATTTACTATGTTGAAAATTAATGTACAGAATTTCAAGAATTGAATATTTCTATGTGTAAACATTTTGAAATAACAGTTATATGATTATCTTGCTGTAGTATTACATCAGTAGTGACAAGCAGCGGCAACTTGACGTCAATCCTCCGGAGGCCCGCTAGGCGCTGGTACGTATTTGTAAGTGGGAAATATTCATTTCATATTATATATATTAACTCAGTAATATACATAGTATCTCAATATCGGTACCATCACTATTATTAGGCCTATTCAAGCTATTAGAAATTGTTATAAAAGTTTTTATAATAGTTTATAGAAATGATCATATATCAGTTTATTTCAAATATTTCCAGCTTAATCAGGAACACCCAGAGATACATAGAAATAAAGATGAGATACGTACATAGGAAGGAGTTTACATGGGAAAAGGTTACCAGTTTGTCTGTGTGTGTATCATATAAAAATAACACTTGATTAACCGCGGCGAAGATTATTACGGGATAACACAAGGTCATATTTTCCCTTATTTCAATAACTTCCAACATATTATCAACACATGTCAATGCTCAACGGTACACCTAATATGGAATATGTAGATGATGGAGTTAACATATGAATAATATCATGATTTAGAATAGAATATTTGAAATCATTTCCCAGCTATCAATGCACTAAACTGCCAGACGTACGATAGTCATTACAAAGGGTTAAAAACCCACAAAAGGCCTAAATTGTCACCCTTAACCAGTCGATAACATAATGAGAACTTAGTTATAACATGTTTTCGCTCCTTCATTATATCGAAATAGACTGAATAATACAAATAATTGCAGTACGACACGTTTTTTTAGGAATTCCTCGACGCCGCCTGGCGCTGTGTCTGAGTGAAAATAATCAGTTAGTTGGAAAACGCACGAGTGGGTGGATGTCGTTATGTTGTTCGCCGCAACCTATATCCTTCTACATGGCTGTTCACGCCGTTCAGTGTTCCACGTACACCAGCATGTAAACTCAATAACGAAAATGTTTTTGTACTTATGAAATAAACAATGTCCGTAGCAATTATGATCCTAGCAATCTCCTTTTCATCGTATTACTGGATAACGACACAGGAATATTTCTGGTTAAATTTTCTAAGCATATTGCATTATATAGTAATGTTTTTATTAGTGTTGAACAGCCCATTAGTCTATTAATCGGCTAATGGGTTGTGCAACACCCCTTAAAACATTACTATATCTGTGTAATGCCCATTATTCGGGAGAGATAGTATGAAAATTATTATCATATAATTCCCGAGGTATGTCTTGTAAGCAGTTCATTTTTTTTAGTTTCACGGGTGACTCATCGCCCTTCTTTCTAAACCGCCATTTTGTTTATCTTCTTTCGTTCATTCCCCCCGCCATTTCCTTCTCCCTTTCTCCACTCCCCCCCCCCGACATGCCGTATGCGAGTCAAAATTCGTGGGATAATTATTCCGCGATCAGTGATAACTAATGAGTTCAAATCTTTTCATCTTTCCCCAGCTATCTGATCAGATTGAGGAACACTCCTAGATTCTTAATGTCTTTCAAAATAATCCCCATCGTTATCGATCATGTTCATACATGGACGTGTTAGTAAAGTTATGCGCTAAATTGAAAGTCTACCAAATTTCTATGCAACACCTTCCATACCCTCTCACTCTTGAAAACGCGTTCGGACTGTCGACATTAAATATAAAAACACCCTTCTTGGGTATTAGATTAAACATATTAAATTCTTCTATATCAAAGTAACAGGTCTGTATTATAGGCAGCCTTGTCTTAGGTACACGAGTTTCATTATTTAATTAGTTAGTTTGTGATTATAAGCTCTTCATTTGAGGTCACGTCTAGACCATTCAAACGATTCCCCTTTTTTCTGCCTCGGGCGGGGTAACTCCGTGAGACGCCAGTCTCCACACATCCTTCCCCCAGGTAAGATGTAACAAATTCCGCTCCTGTTTCCCCCCCCCCTCTCCTTGTTATCTATATTTTCAAATATGGGTATCTATGTTTAGTTTACGCTAACGTAAAGGAGGTCTACCCATCCTTATAAGTATTATTAACCAGTCTCCACACATCCTTCCCCCAGGGAGAGGCTTCAACGGGAGTGACTCACTCCTTTCCTCTTCAAGCCACATGGTCTTGTGAATCCACAAAACAACTCATTACTCTCACATTTTCTCCCCTATTTATATATCTTCCATGTATAATTATAAATATTCAGCGGTATGTTACTTAAGTGAAAGAAAATTCATTAAATAGGATTCAGTGAGGAGAGTTATGCTCATAAGAGCTTTCTTTCATCAGATAGGGAGAGCTTCCCGTATCAGGGTGTAAAGTTTTTTTCTTACATCCGATTAGAGTTTTCCGGTGTTGGATTAACCCTTATATGTTGTATATGATCTCAAGCAAGAGACATACTATTTCAGTATGAATAAATAGGATGATGTTTTCAAATATAGTTCTTGTGTTTATTATAAAACCCCAGGTGATTATTCTGTGTTAGGACAGTAATTCCCCACACTTCCAAAAGAGTCAGCCTTACTCGGTATAATTCCACGTATCAATCACGACTACCAAGATAAATCTAATATTAATATTATTCAAACGTGCCCAGGGAGTAACCCAGAGAACTACTCGCCTGAGCTGGTGGCAGCACTTCCCCTTAACCTAAACCTTTACCCTTTCCCCTTAAATACATCCCCCCTTTCAGTACTCTCCGCAGTGAGAAGTGGTCAAACTATAATCACATAGTGAAGTCATAAGACTAAGTTAAATCCTCCCTTCAAGTTATAATCAAATGAAAAATCATAATCAATTAATATCATTCAAGTAACGTTGACCAGTTATAAACTCACCATAGGAGTTACCAGCAAAACACAGGTAGTTTTGCGGTGGGATTTTATTTGTATCGGTCATAAGATACAGTATTCATTTAAAGCCTTTTCGAAACCCCCAAAATTCAGGCAACACATCTGCAATATACTTAAAAAGTATAACCATAAATATTCCTCAATCAGTCAATATAACAGCGGCAAATGGTCATATGCCCTACGGCGGGCCGCTGGGAGCGGCCCGCCGGTGAGCCTCTGAGCAAATTCCCAGCAGCCCTACGTCGTACAATTCCGTCGGGCCGCCGATAAGACATACGGAGGCCCTCCGTCTTTGTGTTTGCTGGGTTGCGCTGCGCAGTGCCCTATGGGTGTGCGTAGATAGCGGAAACGACCCCAGGGGGTGATGAAAGTCGTTAGTTTCCTGCTCTCCTCGTCCAGGGGTATCTGATGGTAACCGGAGTAGGCGTCCGCGACGGTTTTGAAAGTGTGCTTGGGCACACTGGTGATTGTGTCAAACGGGGGGCGGGTGTGGTGAGTTTCCCGCAGGCTTGCTTGGTTGAGCCGCTGAAAGTCTACCGTCCTGCGCGGCCGCCCGTCCTTCTTGGGGACCACCACCATACGGGAACACCACTCCGTGGGCTCCCCTGCAGGTACGGGCTCGACGATGCCCCTCCTGAAGTTGCTTGAGTACCTCATCGAAGAAGTGGTGAGGGACTGACGCTGGGGAATGCACGGCGTGAGGCCGGGCATCGGGGCGCAGGTGGATGTGGTGAGACGGCCCCCTCATCTTCGGCAGAGGTGCGCGATCCACAGCAAACGCCGTGTGCCCGAAGTGTTCCAGGAACCAACGCTCTAGACGGTCCACGTTGTCCTCCGTAAGTGCGTATGGAGGCGTAGCGGGGCGGGACGGAAGCTGTGGCTCCTCCATCTGGATCAAGGTGCCCACCGTGGCTTGTACGCTGGGGAAGTCACGCGGCACCAAGCCCAGCGCCTTACATACCCGGAGCGACAAGAACAGGTGTTGAACGCCCTCGGCGAAGTATAGGCGTACCTGAGTAGAACGCCCGCTCAAGCTGAAGGTGAGCACGCTACTTCCCAGCACTCGTAAGCACCCGCCAGCCAGGTGTCTGATGCTTACGGTGGTGTCTTGCAGGCTGTGTAGAGTTATGCCGAGGGCCTGCATGAGCTGGCGACCCGCCATGCACACCTGGGCTCCGGTGTCCGCAATAGCCATGACCGAGCGCCCCTCTCTGCTGCCTGGTGTCCCCACGAAAACTTCCAGCCGTGGCTGACTGGTCAAGTGTGCTTCAGCCATCACGGTGCTGGTTACTGCGTAAGTCCTCGTTCGCCTCTTTGTAGATTTGCAGGCTCTCTGGAAGTGGCCCGCCTTGCCACAAGCGTGACAGGTAGCATTACTCGCCGGACAGGGCGTCCTGGCGGTCTGGTGGCGGCCGCCACAGTTACCACAGGGGCCCGCCGCTCGGGTCGCAGCAATGACGTCGTCGCTGGTGGTGACGTCATCCGTGAAGTCAGCGGCAGCTAACGTCTCGCACAAGGGGCCTGTAGCGTCCCTCTGCGCAGCCTCATACGCCACACAGTATGTCCTCAAGCTATCCACGTCCTTGAACTTATCACAGGACTGAAACACTTCGCGCCGGAGGGACGGTTCACGTAGCCCAACCACAAGCTTACGCAACAGCATGTATTCACTGATGCCACTGTGACAAGCGGGGCACTGGAACGCACAGTCCAAAGCCTTTTGTGAGCACCTGGTAAAGTACGCCCTCACTGGCTCTCCAGGGCCCTTGCACTGCCCCAAAAAAATCCGCCCAACACATCGCTTAGTTGCACTCACGTAACACGAGTTTACCAACGGCGTCCAGTGCCGCTGCAGAAGACAAGGCGTCCCACACTTCCCGTGAATAACTGGCGTCCAATGCCTTCTGGACAGCGGGTACACACAGCAGACGAACGTAGCACACGCCTTGTTTGTCCATTACCTCGTTAAGGGCGAGCCAATCTTCCACAGAGCGACGCCACGTACGGAAGTCAGCTGAGGACATATTCTGGTCGCACTTGTCCACAGCGCTGATGTTGAGGGCCCTAGGGCCCCTGTCCATGCCCCTTGAGGTCGAGGTGTCTCGGTGCCGGACTGTAAAGGCGCTGTCGGGCAAGACGAGGGTGAGCGGAGGAGCCGCCGGGCCGGCCCTGTGACGCCAGGGGCCCGGTGAAAGCCGTGGACGTGTGGGTGGTGCCGGTGCCATTCCCCCGTAGGTCGTAACGCACTGCGCCAAGTTCTAGTGATGACCAGTGGAGGTGAAGTAGACAGGTGGGCAGCCACTGCAGGTTTATTTAGGAGCGAGCAAGAGGTACAGGACGTATGGTAACAGTTTGGTGGTCACGGCTGAACTCCCTAACCTTGGTCCCGGTGGTGCCGAGGTAAGCTACTATAAGCCCAGCGGGCTAACAACCCAACCCTCTCGTTAACACCCTAACACATGTATAACATGATATAATGCGGGGTCATGCCTTGAGAACTTCCGCGGGTCTTGGGTGAACGAAGAGGCCCTGGTACTAAGATGGGGCCCATAAATGGAGTTGACCTTATTATTCAAGGTACTCTAGAAAAGGACACCCGTAATATCAAGATCAAGATCAAGAGAAAACGTTGAGTGTGAAGAGAGGGACGCATCGCCCTAAACGTCACAATCTTTGGCCTGCCCATCCTGCTGGCCGCCGCTGCCGTCCACCCATCACGACGCCCCATCGTCATCCGCCTCACCTGTGCCTTCCTGAGGAAGACTAATCATCTCTCGAGACTGTGATTACTTCACGGCTGTACACCAGGGCGAATATCGTCGACTTCGACATCACTGCCCTTCAACAACAACAACAACAAGTGAGGGACGCTTCGTGTGGACTGACAATGGGTTTGTTGTGAGTCCGTTTGTATTGTTCCTTCGCTTTTATCTCCTAGCGAATATGATTCCTGGACAGACTAGACTGTGAGTATTACAAGTGTGGTTGATGTATTGTAAAAATGGAAAATTTGAATATGTACTAGAAAGGTTATTATTGACCCAGGGGACGGGCTGCATAGTTTTGCCAGGACCGTTAATAAGGTTATGCAATCAGGCCACTATTATGCAGGTTCATGCTTGGTAGTTTCTTAAGGAAACTTTCAAGCATACATGTATGATAGCGATTACTCCCTGTGGCATACCCAGAACACTTCGGTTAATTTATAGTTTCACCCAACCAACGATTTTTGTATGCGCCTTATGTTTTTCTGGTGTGTTTTTATGTGTTTTGAATGAATCTGCTATAACCGTTTCTGTCGCAATTTTTTTTTTTTTTTTTTTTTGCAAAAATGACAAAAAAAAAAATGAACCTATACCTAACCTAACGTAACCTAACCTTTACCTAACTAATAAAGGTTTTTAGGTAGTAGATAAAGTTTAGTTAGTTAGTTATTTATTTTTATTTTTTATTTTTTTATATATATAATTTATAGTTTCACCCAACCAACGATTTTTGTATGAGCCTTATGTTTTTCTGGTGTGTTTTTATGTGTTTTGAATGAATCTGCTATAACCGTTTCTGTCGCAATTTTTTTTTTTTTTTTTTGCAAAAATGACAAAAAAGGTAGGTAAAGGTTAGGTAAAGGCTCGGTTAGGTTAGGTAAAGGTTAGGTTAGGTCATAGACCACTGTATACCTGGACTGCGCACGAGACAATGTTTTGAATTGCGGGGCTGCATAGGGGCCTGCGGGGTGCCCGACAAAGAGATATAGTGGTCTATGGACTATCATATAGACTGGTTTATCAGTATATATGATATACTGTAATCTTCGTAAATGTTTGTTCTATAATATTATCAAATAAAAAACAGTAAAACACGCTAAAGAAATGCCATTACGAGACTATGAAGAAATATGCATGAACTTAATTTAATATTCACTTAACTCTTCGCCATTTAAAACTTTGCGAGTCAACTTTTATCATGAAGGGTATCAATAGAAGCGCAATTTTATTAGCTTTCCATTGCTATATTTCGTTATCTGATAAATGAATTAGAACCATGCATAAATTAGCGTTAACTAAATAAATAAAATCATCAATCGGGTAATTTTCCCGATTGATGAGGTTATTTATTTACTTATATATATTTCGTTTTCTGATAAATGAATTAGTACCATGTATAAATTAGCGTTGACTAAATAAATAACCTCATCAATCGGGAAAATTACCCAATTGATGATTTTATTTATTTAGTTAATGCTAATTTATGTATGGTTCTAATTAATTTATCAGATAACAAAATATAGCAATGGAAAGCTAATACAATTGCGCTTCTATTGATACCCTTCATGATAAAAGTTGACTCGCAAAGTTTTAAATGGCGAAGAGTTGAAGTGAATTGAAGTTCATGCATATTTCTTCAGTCTCGTAATGGCATTTCTTTACTGCGTTTTACTGTTTTTTATTTGATAATATTATAGAACAAACATTTACGAAGATTACAGTATATCATATATACTGATAAACCAGTCTATATGATCCGTATATATATATATATATATATATATGAATCCGAGCGGCCCTCCGATTACAGGCCCTTGTGCGACAGGCCGATATTCCGTGCGCAGTCCAGGTATACAGTGGTCTATGGTTAGGTTTAGGTTCATTTTTTTGTTTTTTTGTTGTCATTTTTGCCAAAAAAAAAAAAAAAAAAAAAAAATGGCGACAGAAACGGTTAGCAGATTCATTCAAATCACATAAAAACACACCAGAAAAACATAAGGCGCATCAGAAAATCGTTGGTTGGGTGAAACTATAAATTAGCCAACACTTCTTGACTACTTGTTATGTGGGCAACTTTGGTGGGGTATCTCAACATAATGAGTGTTTCAAGGTAGTAGTTACTCCACATTACTGCAAACTCCACACATACATAAGTGTTTTAAATGTGATACAGTAGTGTGTGGCCGAAAACCCCACACATGTAGGTCTGTTGTTATATGGCTGCCTAAAACCCCTTTAACCCTTCTGACCAAATTGGCGCCAATAATCTTGGCTAGGGGTGTTTTTCTTAAGACCAATTGAAAGATTTCAAGTCACTCCGGCCCCTTAGTTTCTCCGTCACTCCGGCCCCCCACAACCTGCTCTCGCACTACCTAGGTACTACTTTCCCTAACGATGGAAGCTACAAAGCTCCCTCGCTAGGTCATAAACGAGTAGGAAGGTTGTGACTGGCTAAGGCGTCATCCGTCACCAGCCAATGAATGACAAACAGTTTTTTAAACTTCTCGACCAATCACAAGCCAGCGAGACATATTTCCGGGCAAGAATGGCATGCCAGACTGCCTCTCTCTGCCTTCTGTCCCCGTCATCTAAAACTAATTCTTGTTTTATTTGGAATGCTTGCGTTTTAAGGAGTTTTAATATATCAGATAGTAAGATATATAAGTAAGGAGCCTGTGTTGCTAGTGTATTGGTGGTAGAAGGTGTGTATGTGGGTTAAAATAGTGAATATTTGTTATGGGGCGGCCCCGCGGCAAGAATTTCTCCGTCACTCACTGCCCCGCCAGCTCGGCCAGCAGTCACCTCATCATAACATCTTTAAATCACCCTTATTTAAGGTGACACACGGTGCTACATTGATCTAGATAATGACACGTGTATATAACATCTCACCATAATCACTAAGTTGTATAATAACGAGTGATAAGACGTTTAACTCTGCCCAAACCTACCGTGGTGAAGGAGGCGGCGGCCTGCCCCGTCCGCCGCCTCTCTCAAAAACCGCCGTCAACCGCCTCACCTGTGCCTTCCTGAAGAAGACAGTCAGCTCCTACGCCTGTGATAGCACCATAGGATATCACCAGTGATCATAGGATTCCTCAAAGGGTCCTCGCTTTCCTACTAAATAATTACCAAGGAGATCTCCGCTGGCGGCGGACATCGGCCGCCGTCCGCACAACACAACACCCCGTTATCAGCTGTATAATATGTGCCTTCCTGAAAAAGTCAGGTCAGCTCCCACGCCTGTGATAGCACCATAGGATATCACCAGGGATCATAGGATTCCTCTAGGGGTTCTCACACCCCTACTAAATATTACCAAATTTTATTTTAGCTTGAAAAAAATGTCTTTTTTTTCTCTTTTTTTTTAATTGATGGGGTCCTGGAACCAAACCTATATTTTACCATTAGTTATGTGTTTCGTTATACGAGATTTCGCTTTTCGAGTATGCCAGGTGGAACCTAACTGCTCGTATCTTCGGGACCTCCCTGTATGTATAATTGTATATAATAATTATTATATATCTTATATAATATCATTATATATTATTATATAATAATTGTAGCAATCACATGATTCTAATCGAAGCTCATTCAAGAGAGATGTATGGGAAATTCTTCTTTTCTCTTCAGCCAGTTCTTCACCCAAACTCTTTGCTTTTTTCTGCTCTTTTCATACAGGATTTCATGCCATACACTGCACATGCAGCCATCGCCAACAAGGCAGTGTCGGACAGCGGATTCATGTTGTGATCATGGTGGTCCGACGTGTACTGTATATTTTCATGAGGCGGCCGGTGTGTGTGTGGGTCTCGTCCGGCGAACGATGCCCCGCCTCTTTTTGTAGGCCGGATAGGCCGCGCCGGTGTGTGTGTGGCCGGCTTTACTGTCACTGTTACTGGAGAACCTTGTTACTTGGAGTTACTCATGGAATCTTATCACTACTCATGTCGTGAGTGGTCGTTGTTTAACCTTCGAGCTTCGAGACAAACAGGGTTCAAATAGTTCATCAAAAACATCCCAGGTATTGAATCCTTTGATAGGAGCATACCACTATTTATCCTGTGTTATTACAGGTTCAATCTGTACTTATTGTACGTAAATAAATCCAAGATCAAATCCAGTGATCATAATATTTGTATCGTATATTTGTTTTATTTATTTGTATGAAATAAAGTAGAAGCATACATATTTTTCTTAAATATCTAGATTAACTTAAAAAATTTACACACTTCATGGGCTCGAACACACAGGCACGTACACTCAGCTCTGGGAGGCCGCAGTGACTTGGGTTGAACCTTTGAGAGGCCGGAGTAACTAAAAACCTGGAAGTCATCGGTTTGAGTGTTAATATTAGGCTGCTTTAATGCGATATATATTGCTTTGAGGTAAAGAAGGCGGCGAGGGTCTTGTTCCTTATCGAGAATGATGGTGTTCTTGTTCAAGTCATCTCTTATCAGGCGGGAGCTGTGTGCAGTGTCATAATGGTTTTTAATAGATCCATTATTCAGATGACATGTAAGTCGCCTCGTCAGTCTTGTCCGAATCATACCAATATAGGAGTGAGATCCACATTTTTCACTGTTACTGGTGTGTTGGTATATGACATGGTCTTCTTGCAGGGGCGTCTTGGTCACATGAGGGGTGTTACGGAGCAGGAGTTGGGACGTTTTTCTTGTTTTATAGTAGATGATAAGAGCGAGAGGTCTTTCTTGGTCAATAGGACGAACGTTGTGGTGTATTATGTCTTTAATGATCTTTTCGTCCGTCTTGTAGTCTGAAGACATGTGGTTCTTGTAAAAAAGCTTGATGGGATCGCTGGTGGTGGGGGTGGTATTCTCCTGGTTAGTGTACCATTTGTCTACAATTTTCCTTGTGACGATGGCTACATCAGAGTAAGCATAGCCGTTGTTGGTAAGGACTTGAGTGATGCGCTCTAGTTCATGGTGAGTGTCTTTCCAAGTGGAACAATGAGAGAGGGCTCTCCTGACATAGGCGTTGATGGTAGAATGCAGGTATCGCGTAGGGCACTCACTTTGCCCGTTTAAGCAGAGTCCCTTGTTGGTGGGTTTGCAGAATACTGTGGTCTTGAATCCTGCTCTCTCTGCACTGACGAGTACGTCCAGAAAAGGCAGACGTCCATTGGTGGCTTCCTCATAGGTGAAATTGAGATCTGATTCAGTGCAGAAACGATGCCTGAGGTCCTGTAGTTCTTGAACATTCTTCACCCGAACGAAGATATCATCAACATAGCGGCAGTAGAGTGAGGGGCGGTTGGAAACTAAGAGTTTAGATTCGATAGTCCCCATATAGAAGTTAGCTAACAAAACTCCGAGCGGGCTGCCCATCGCTATACCGTCGATCTGTTGGTACATCAGGCCACTGGGACAGAGGAAGGGGGCTTCTTTCGTGCAGAGCTGCAGCAAGGTCTTTAAGGCAGTCTCTGGAATGAATACATATATATATATATATATATATATATATATTTTTTTTTTACATCACAAAGGACTGACCAAGACCACAACAAATAGGTAACACAAAACCCGCTTAGTTGCCAGTCCCTATAAAGAAGACAGTAAGAGAGAGAAAAAAAATGAGGTGTGTGCCAATTTAGTTCGGGAGGTGTCTTGTCACTCTTCTCTTGAAAAGATTTAAGTCGTAGGAAAGTTGAAAAATAGAAACAGGAAGAGAGTTTACCAGTGAAAGGGATGAAAGAGTAAAGATACTGATTAACTCTTGCATTAGGAAGATGGACAGAATAGGGATGAGAATGAGTAGAAAGTCTTGTGTAGCGAGGCCGCGGGAGGGGGGGAGGCATGCAGTTAGCAAGTTCAGAAGAGCAGTGAGCATGAAAATAACGGTAGAAGATAGCAAGAGAAGCAACATTCCGGCCGTGATTTAAAGATTGAAGACAGTCAGTCAGAGGAGGGGAGTTGAGACGAAAAGCTTTTGACTCAACCCTGTTTAGGAGAGCTGTATGAGTGGATCCTCCCCAAACATATGAGACATACTCCATACATAGGCGGATAAGGCCCCTGTACAGAGCAAGCAACTGGTAGTGGTAGTAGTGGTGGTGGTAGTAGTAGTAGTAGTGGTGGTAGTAGTAGTAGTAGTGGTGGTGGTAGTAGTAGTAGTAGTAGTAGTAGTGGAAAAACTATATATACATATATATATATATGGATCACCTGTGGAGCCATCACCCCAGAATGTCCACCTGAAGATCAGTCACCCCAGGATATCCCACCTGAAGAACCGTCACCCCAGGATATCCCACCTGAAGATCCGTCACCCCAGCCCACAGTGAATGTAATATATACAATTAGGATAACAAATATATTCCTTTGTGTTATGCATCTTTTTGTGAAAGTTTAAAGAAAAAATTAAGAGTAATATACTGTGTTCCAAAATACAAAATACATTACACTTTACTCAGTATTCCAAAATACAGTACATTTATTTCGTGGATTTATACATGAGGGAGTCTTTTGTTTGGGATTTCCACAGAAAACCATCCTTCGATCTGGAGTATTTTGTCCAATTCATCCAGTTATCACAAGTAACACACTTAACCACACTTTAAAAGTCTCTTTTGTTGAAGCCACTGAATAACTATAGTGGAATCACCACACAGCAGTGGTAGGACGCTATGGTTTGGAAGGTATTGCGTGCCATGGTCCACTGACTCACGGACTATGACTCAATTTTTTTAGCCCACTTACTTTTATAAGTCCTCTTACCTGACTGGAGCTAAGGTCCGAATCCTCCCTTTACCATTTGACCTAACCTCACTTGAAGGTGAAGTCAGTCATGGTCTGACCCCACTGAAGAACTGTCACCTCAGTGTGTGCCACTGAAGAACCGTCGCCCCAGGACTATGCCCGTAGTGAAGTAGTAGTGCCATAGATCCCGATCAGTAGTGATAGTATATAAATGTAATTTTTTTAAAGTTACTACTACTACTAGTAGTTTTAATACTATCTCCTATACCATACTAGAGGTAACTTGGATGAAGCGGCCCTTAGCCAACGCACTGTTTCTTCACCATTTTGCCACTTTATGTATGTTAATATTCGTATTTTGTGTGTTTTATGTTCCATTAACGATACCATTATGTGCAGTATAAAAAAAAAAAGCACTAAACTTCGTGAACTTCCGAACTAACACAGTATGCTAACTATGCAAAAATTGGTAGGCAATCACTGATTCTCGAACATTTTTTGGGCCATTGTGATGTGATTGCTACGGTTATTTTGAGATAAGTTCATTGTCATAGCTAATAATAAGAAAGTTAATATTGTCAGAAGTTCCCAAAACTTGAAAGCATTTTTCTCACTTTTTTATTTGGCGCGAGCGGCCTTCTAATGCGGACGCCTAAATTTGATATGATATATATATATTATTATAGATATATATAGTATATATACTAATATTATATATTATCTAATATATTATAAAATTATGTTATAATATATGCATATATATATATATATTATATCATTTATTATATATATTATACCTTATAAATTATATAATATATATATATATATATATATATATATATATATATATATATATATATATATATATATATATATTAGGGTGCCAATAAAAAACGAAAGTTGGATTTTTTCAACGGCCCTTAGTGGAATACACGTGTACTGTGGGGTGGTGAGAAAACAACGTGTGTAAAATTTGAGCGCAATCGAAGTATATTTAAAGGTGGCGCAAGTCGATTGATTGTTCCCCGTATAGACTCCGATAGGGACTACAAGGAAGGACATCGTCTCTGGGGTGTTTGTTGGCAATATTGAAGCCTTTTGAGACCTCCCCTTCCTCCAGCTGGGCTGCTGGTCCCCCTCGCTCTTCAAAGCGAGTATTAGCCCCTCTAGGGGCTGGGGGTATCATGGTTGCCCAAGCCACTCATTGTCTTCCGCTTGGCCAGGGAAGGGAAGCCTTCGATGTTCCTGGCTGTTGTCGACGGTGCCTCTCGACAATCTGCAAGAGGAATTGGCGCTGATCCTCGTTCTTCGTCAGGCTGAGGTTGAAGGACTGGAACAGCGCCACCCCTCGCTCCGCCGTGTCGTTGGTGACGTGTAGGCTCGCGACGCGCCGAGACGCCGCAACGAACCCCGTGTCACTCGGCCACTCCTCCGGCTACTTCGAGAGGAATGCCCTCTCCGCTCCGACGGCGTCGAGGAGGGAGCCGGATGTCTGGCTTCCGAACGACGCTAGCGTGGACGAGGCGAGGCGGGCGTCGGAGACGGTGATGCGCTTCGGCGGTTCCTCGGATCCTTTTTCCCGCTGCATCGCTTCCGCCAGCGCCTTCTTCTCGGCGGTTGGCAAGCGGTGGTCGAAGAGAGCCATGGCGACCAGTGGCTCGCTCAGGTACCAGAAGTGCCGGGAGAAGGTCTTCACGCACGCCTTGCCGATCTCAGCGTCGTGGAAGTCGCGGAGGTCGGCAGCCAGTTTCAAGTCATTCGCCGGCGCGAAGGCGGCCACGGGCGCCTCGAACCAGCGGGTCACGTAGACCTCAGCGACGAAGAAGGTGAACCGACGGAGGCTGGACAGCTCGCGTGGCGAGCAGAGCTCCCCCAGTTGGGCGGCGAACAGCGTAATCTTCGCCGCGTAGATGGCA
>JACEEZ010023649.1:5000-14005 GCA_016584305.1 Chionoecetes opilio | reverse complement strand
AACCTTCAATTTTCTGGCCATCCAGGAAACACAGATAAACAGGTGTAATTTCTGGTGTGTAGTAGTGAGATATTTCTTCAATGTCCACCACACATCTCAGTGTCAAGGCCTTCTTATAACTGATCTGATTGTCCAGTGTATACAGGTAGGCCTCAAACGATGGAGCACTACTTTCTCCAGCCTTGGACAGGGTGGTCGCTATGGCAATGGGCCTGTAATTGCCATAGTTAGTAAGATTCCTTCACTTTGCTCTTAAGTAAGGCACTATAAGCACTGTTAAGAACTGGACTGGTATGTACTGATGCAGACACAGGCATTGATGAGAGACAGAGCCATGTAACCAGGCTAGGGGGTGGCATACTTAAAATGCCTCAGAAGGGAGCAAATCCATACCCAAAGCCTCACTGGTGGAGAAGCTTTGCAGGATCTATGATTTAATTTAATAAATATTGAATGTGTGGCGTTTCTTTCATTTCCTCCCTTCTACTACGTTTTTTTTCACTCCCTCTTCTCTTCTCTCTCTCTCTTATATATCTATATCTATCTATCTATTATCTATCTATCTATCTATCTATCTATCTATTTTTCTATCTATCTATCTATCTATCTATCTATCTATCTATCTATCTATCTATCTATTATATATATATATATATATATATATATATATATATATATATAGATATATATATATATATATTTATATTATATATATATATATATATATATATATTAGGGTGCCAATAGCGCATATGGGTAAATTTAAAACTTGATATTTTTGAACGGCCCTTGGTGGGATACTGTGTAGTAATGAGAAAACCTCTCATGCAAAATTTGAAGCGAATCGGTTTATATTTAGAGGTGGCGCAAGTGAATTGAAACCTGTACTATGTGTACTATGTGATTATACCTGTAGCAAAGTCTGAAAGGCTAGGGTTCTAAATCACCCATTTCTTTTTCAGAATGGCTCATTCACGCGCAGCTACGACTGTTTGGCTGGTGGGACAGCCAAACCCCGACCCCATCCTCGGAGCCAAACTCCCCTTTCGTGGCGACGTGCTCAAGCGGGCTTTCTACTTCCACAACGTGGAAAAGAAAACCGTCGCCACCAGCCACTTGGCCACTGTCCAAGAGGTACTAAGGTTCT
Organism: Chionoecetes opilio; assembly: GCA_016584305.1. NCBI lineage: Eukaryota > Metazoa > Arthropoda > Malacostraca > Decapoda > Majidae > Chionoecetes > Chionoecetes opilio. The sequence continues at coordinate 12,858 of JACEEZ010023649.1, read as the reverse complement.
GGGAGACCGCGAGGATCCCAACGATGACGGCAAAAAGCGCCGTTCGCAAGGTGGAGGTCTTGTTCAAGGACTGGAAGGCGCTCGTGAAGAGCAAGGGAAGAGCGACGAACAAGACGAAGGAGGAAGAGTTTCAAGAGGCCCTCTGCGACCTCTTCGACGTCGCCCACGCCGACGCGATGACCCTGATGACGATCCCGGCTGATCGCGAGTTCCTAGCGGCGCAACGCGAGAAGGGTCGCCGAGGGATCATGCAGGGAGCTGACAGGGTGCTGGAGTGCCGAGTTCAGCGCCGGGAGATGACAGTGGCGGCAGAGAAGCGATCACGAGAAGCCTCGACGTCGCAGCTGGACGAACGCGCGGTGCTCGCGTCCTCCTCCTCCTCCTCCTCCTCCTCGGTTGAGTCCAGTCCGGCACGCGGCGGGGCGGCTGCTACTGCTGAGCCGACCGGTGCAAGCCCTCCGAAGCGACGAGCGCGGGGGTCACAGGTCGTGCTCTCTCAGGAGTTATAGTGTGGTATGCCATGTATTCCCGTAGGATTTTTGTGCTAAAATGGATTTTTTTGCATTCTGGTTCTATGGTTCAGTTTAAAACAGAAAAAAGATGGGGTCCCAAATTTTTCAGACCCCCCCCCCCTTTTCTGGGGGGTCATTCCTTTTTTGGCCCCCCCAGGTTGGTCTCGGGGTAACACTAAGCAAAAAAATTTCAAAAAATTTTTTTTTTACGACAGGAAACGTAAAATTACTGATTCCTATTTTAAATTGCTGTTTGCGGGTTTTTGTCGGGTTCAAAATACAAAATTTTCCTATCACGCCAATTTTGGTAAAAACCAAAACCTTATTTTTGGGTTTTTTTTCTCACCCGCTTCTTTTAGGGAAAGCCTTTCCTAAGCTATTTTTCCATGCCCCCGTTTTATGCAAAGCTATTTTAAATAATTTAAAAGGGTTGTTTTTTTCCCCTTTTTATTGGCTTAAGACGGGACAGTGGAGTTCCACTGGCGGAGTTACCACCCCTGCGCCCAACCATCCCCCCCCAAAAGCGCGTTAGTTTTGCGAACGTCCGTTTTTTTGCATACTGCCCAAAATCGGACGTAAAATCAATCTGATTCACCCAATTGTCCATTTTTGGAAATTCCTCCCGAATAGGTTTGCCCCAAATCATTTCCCATAGCATTTTACAGAGAGGAGTAAAAGGGGGGGCCCATTTTTAAAGCAGCTACACTTTTTCCCTTTGGCTTTCCTACTTTGCAGCCACATTTGACATTTTAAATACACCCTTGTGGGGCGGGCCCAGGGAAAGACATGTCAGGGGGGAAAATACCGGCCCCTTTCCCAATTTCCATCCTTTTTTTTAAATTGCGGGGAAAGGGGGTTTTGGGCCCAATTTTCAGGGAAATACTTGCCCCGCATTGCAGGTATTTTGCACGCATGATATGGGGAAAGCAATGCACCCACGAGTTGGTGGAAGCATTTCCCTTCCAAGTTCTTCGACCAAAACAAGCTCCCCCTGAGTGAGGGTTTTAGGGTTGCGGGAAACCCTTTTAAAAAACTGTAGACATGACACACAAAAGTCTCCAACCTTTCACCTGGGGGGGGAAGCCCCGCCCATTGACCAACCCCCGGCAGGAATAGAAATGCCCCCCTAAGCTTTGAAGCACCCAATGGAAAGGGCTTTCATCTTTCAAGCTTTGGTATCTCAAACCCAGGGGATTTTTTGAAATTTTCCTATGAATCTGCCCCCCAAATCACCACCTGAGAATTTTGTGGGGGCCCAAGAAGTCCTTGACATTTGCGAGGGCCCAATAACCTGCACTTTTTTTCAAAGATTTTCATTTCCCTTTTTCTTCTTTCCTTTGAAAATGAAAAATAAAAACTCAAGGATATAGAAAGATGCTATCGGTCGGGAGGCGTTTTAAGTAAAGAAGGACCCGGAGTACTTTCATTTTCGGGCGACCATTAACCAGATTTTTTGGGGGGGCGCCAAACCAAAAGGGCTGTTTTGGGGCAAATTTTTTTGGGTTTGGGGAAATTCAATGTTTCAGCCTTTCATGGGGTTATGAGCATACTAAAAACCTTACCCCTTTAAATATGATCTTTGGGGTCCCGGGCCCCAACGAGCACGAATGAATTTTGTTTGGGCGAAATAGTAAAGGCAGCCCTTGGGGCCCAAAAACAAGCATGTGAGCTTCCGCTTTTTTTTGAATGTGAAAGTAACCCTTAAATTTGGACCATGGGTGAGCTTTTTTTTTTGGGGATAAATTTTCCCGTACCCCAATGGGGATGGGGGTTTGTTTCGCTTTTTCCCCGGGCCTTTTTTTTAAACGACGACCCAAATTTTATCAAATAAAACACAACCCCCCCCTAATCATAGTTTGTCTTTTCCTTGGGCCTATTCGTTTTTTAAATGCTTTCCTAAAGGGGGTTAAAATTTCCCCCAGCATATTTGGCGCTTTGGGATACTCGGGGAAGTACAAACCCATTGCATCAATGGATAAAAAACTTTAAACTGGAGGATCTTCCTCCCCTAGGTCTGGTACTGGGGGAAAAATTTAAAGGGGAATTAAAACCGGGGGCATTTAAATCAAGAAATTCCCCAAAAAAATTTGGCCCTTTTGAAATTGGGTTTTGTTACAAAGATCTATCAACAGCACAAAGAGAGGCGGGGGGCCCACTTTTTTTGACATCTCTATTTCCCAATTATTTCCTCAAATTTTTGGGCCCACTGGAACCTGGTCGGTTCCCCCTGAACAATGAAAAATTTCCTCCCCAGTAAATTACGATCCCCCCGAAATTTTGGGATGACTTTTTTCTCCAAGGCGTACTTTTGATTTACCCTTTCCCAAACCCTTGGAAATCCCTTAAATTTGGGAGCTTTTTTCTCTTGCCCCAAAACCCGGGAGAGTTTTAAATTTTGGTAGTCAGACGTTAAAACAAACGAACCCCTCGAAAGCTTCTGACCCCTTTTTCGCATAAGGGAGAATATCATTCTTTGCTCCCTCGGGCAAAAAGAGCTGATGAAACTAAACTTTTTAAAGGTTTTGTTTTAAATCTGAAGGGTTTTTCTGTGCAGGGCAACTCAAATTGATTGACGGATTTTTAGGGCATTCTCTTTTGACCTCATTTGAAATTCGTCCAACAGGGGGGTTTTTAATTTTCTGTGCTTTTCGGTGACCGGGAAAAATTTTTTGGGGGGAAGCTTTTCAAGTTTTCTGGGCAACGATACGGGCAAAGGAAAGGGGTGAAATTTTGGTTGACGAATCGATTGAGAGCATTCACCTTTTGCTGGGGTTCAAACCCTTTACCCCCCCGTGTCCCTGTTTTTTCTTGATTTCCGTTGGGAAGTGCCTGATCTGTGGGGGAAAATTGGGGAAAGGGGTTATCTTGATTTTTGAAACCAAACAAAGTCCCGGACATCAATGCTTTCCCCATTTTTTCGGCTCTTTTACTTCCAGCGCTTCTTTTGGGCAAGATGGACGGGCCAAACAGTCGAGCGTAATTTGGGGAAAGATCCCGTGCGAAAAAAAATACTTTAAATCAGGTTCTCAAAGGAAGCAAAAAAAACTCGCCAGTCCCCTAAACCCGGCAAAGGGGCTGACGAAACTGAAGAAGGTTTTTCCCTTGATCGAGGTAGGGCTGAAAAGGAAATTTTCTGCAAACTTTTCCAATTTTTTTATCCCCTCCAGGGGCCCTTTCAATTTCCAGCGTACCATGATCGGAAAATTTTCCCATTTTTCAGTCTTTATGGGGTTTTCTGAATAAAGTTTGTCCGTGAAAGCATTGCCCCGGGAAAACAAACTAGGCCTTTTAAAGGAGTGGAAAAATATGACATCAAACCGCATCACAAAATTGTTTTAGACTGATTTGTGATGGGTTTTCGATCCCTTTTTTTTAGGGCCTTTGTCCCCTGAAGATCCCACGAACGGCTGTTTGATTTGGTATCCACCATTAAATGGCACATATATCCGGCCCAATTTGCCATCTATCTTTTCCCCCCCGAGAGCATGTAAAGCACCCAAAAAATTGCAAATTAATTGGGTTCCCCTTGAGGTTTTCCACTTTGGTTTGGTCCCCCCCAATGCGGGGCGAATTTTCCAAAAAGAACTGTTAAAGGCCCCAAGGTCAGGGGGTTTGGTTTTTTTTGGGTGGACCATACCAAGTGGGGGTTTGGGGGCCTTCCCAAAGGAAACGGGTAAAACCCCAAAGTCAGTGGGTTGGCTTAATTTTTTTCCGGACCACAATTTCCTTTTTTTGGTTTTTTGTTTGGTTTGAGGGGGAAACCGAAGTTTTTTTAGCGGCCCGGAAGGGGCCCTTCACATCTTTTTTTGACCAATTTCCGGGTTGGGTTTTGTTTGTTTCCGGGGACTGTTTTAGTAAGCCCGACTTGGGTGCCTTCCCCCAATGGGGAAATTTCCGATTTTTGCGCAGTAATGTTTTGTGTTTTTCCCTTTCCCCTTCCAAATTTCATAAAACCAAACCCATATCCGGGGGATTTCTTTAAGGTGGTTTTGAAATTTTTGCCCAGGTGTTTAAAGGAAGCTTTTTTTGGTTTTTAAATTTTTTCCTCTTCCCATTTCAAAAAAAGCCCGGATAATTCTTTTGGTGGTTTTGTGTCTTTCCGGACCATTTTCACGAAAAGGGCCGAGGTTTTTGGGGGAAAATTTTTTTTGGAAAAAAATTTTGGGGGTTAAAAAAAACCCCCCCTCATCTTTACCCGCGGGGAAAACTTTTGGCCAAACCATTTTGCCCCAATGGGAAGGTTATTTTTCCCCCGTGGGGTTTTTTCCCCAAAAAGGAGGTTAAATTTATTTTCGTGGGAACCTTTTTTTCGGCCTTTTTTTTACGGTTTTTTTGGGGAAAAACCCCCGGTTTTTTTGCTAAAATTTTTTTCTTGTTTTTCCTCGTTTTTTTCTTTTGGTTTATTTTTTTTGGTTTTGCCTTCCTTCCCCGGGAAGGTTTTTTTTTGTTCTTTTTTGTTCGAATAAACGGGCGGGGAAGCCCGTTGACAGGGGGCCCCTGGGGATGTTTGTGGGGAAGGAAAGGGGGCCCACTGTCTTTTTTGTCTGATTTTCACCCTTTGGCGGGAATCAGGTTCCGAATTTTGGGAAAAACCCCCCCTTGGCTGTTTTCCGGAAACTTTGACCATGGTTCCAAAGTTGGTTTTGTTTTTTTTTTTTTGGGGCCCCAAAAAAAGGAAAACCACAAAAAAAAAAATCTTTGAAGAACTGGAGTAAAGACGGGGTTTTTTCCCAAAATTCTGAAGCTCCCTTTTTAAAACGCCCAAAACTGCGTTTTTTGTTGGAAAATCTTTTCCCTCCCCCAAGGAAGGGTTTTTTGGTCGCCCATTTTTCGGGTTTTTTGCCCCAATTTAATTTCCATCACTTTTAAATCATGGGGGACCTGTAATCCTTTGGCGCCTATCTGATGCAGTGGGAGCCCCAAAAACGGTCAGGCTCCTTCCCGGGTTCCTTTTAGTGTTTTTGGAAAAAAAATTTCACTTCGGGAAAGGCCCGTTTTCGCTGGTTTTGATTCTTTTGAGGTTTTTTTCCGGATAGTTTTTTAAATTCTCATTTACCCCCCCGGGGTTTTCTTTTTCAAAATTTTTGACAAGTGGGCCCAACATTATTTCCGGCCATCTCGGGTTTTAAAACCTCCTCGTCACTAAAGGGTTTTTTTGAATAGCGAGGACCAATTGTGTTTAAAAATTAATGGGGCAAAATTGAGGGGGCACTTAAATTGATCTTTTCCCTCTTTTATTTTTTCGCTGTGCGGGGCCCCAAAATTTTCCCGATTTTTAATTCTTTTCAAGGGGGCTGATCCCTTTCCCCAGGGTTCTTAAAGGGTTTTCCCCGTTTTACTATTAAAACCCTCAAAACAGGGGTTTACCCCTTGGGGTTTTTCCGGGCCTTGATTTGGTAGGAGTGTTTTTACCCTTTTTTAAGGCCCAGTAAAAAAACGGGGGGGGCATTGGCTTTTTGGATTTCATTCTTTGGGACAGAAGTAAACAGTTGGAAAATAGAAAACATTTGGGTTCCCCTTTGGGGAATGTTTTTTTTTGGACCGTTTTTGGCCGAACAGATCCCCCCAGCCCTTTTTTAAAGGGTTCCCCCCCCGGTCCCCCCTGGGGAGGCAGCCCGGGGTTTAATCATTTTCGGGATTTTTCCAAAGGACTTTTTCCAATTTTTCTTGTTCTTTTTTGCCCGTTTTGGGTTTTTTCCGACATTCACTATGTTACCGTACTTGAGTTTCCCTTTCATTTAAAATTTGAAAGTAATTTTAGAAAGTCTTTTTTTTTGGAATGTCATTTTCAGTATCACCAAGAGACCCCTCCCCTCTTGACAGGGGGGTTGAAAATTTTCACCCCTTGTCATCCCGGGATTTTTTCACCAATTTCGCTTTTTTTTGTTTTGGTGGAAACCTTCTTTACAGATCACGGAAATTTTCCCCTTTCCTTTGGGGCCCTTTAATTTGGCGTTTAATACCACGATTCTCATTAAACAGGGTATATCTAAATGAGCTCAAAACTGCTTTCTTTCAACTTTGGCCCGGGGAAAAAAAAAAAAAAAAATGGAGTTAACCCAAAAATTTCCTTAAACCCGGGAAAGTCCCCAAATTAACCGGAAGTGCTAAAAGGGGACACTTCCGGTTGCTTTTTTTAAAGGGGCTTTTTAAATTTGTTCGCAAAAAAAAGTCAACGATCGAGGAGAAGGGCCCAAAGATGGGGGAAAAGCGGGCCCTTTTGAAAAGGACCTCGACAAGAAGCAAAAGGGGACGACGGGCACCCCAAAGGATCCTTCTGGGGCACTTTGAGTGACCTTGTCCCCCAGGGATTTCACTTTTCCCCTTTAAACAAAAACAAAAGTTGGATGCCTCGTTTCCCCAAAATCCCCTGTAGCCCAGTTTGGAAGGAAAACAGGGGGAAAACCAGGGCAAGGGGAGACCGTCCAACATCGGGCAGTGCCAATGATCCTGGGGGAACGGGCGATCAAAACTTATCACTGATTATTCCCCGATCCCACCAAGGACGAAGCAGCGAAAGCCCCCCCCCGGGCAAGCTTTTTTTTTCGAGCGCCACCACTACTAAACCTAACCCCAAAACTAATTTTAACGAAGAATTCCCAAATCTTTTTCAATCGTTTTTAGCCCATTTGAATTTTTATTTTTAAAGAGTCCGGGAAAATTGGTGCCTTTTCCTATCACTTTTTCCTACACTGCTGTATCGTGAAAGGGTTCCTAAAATTTATTAGTTACCTCATTTTCCGAGCAAATTTTTTTCTTTTTCTGGGGGGCTTTTAATTTGATGTAAATTAAATTTGAGAAATGAATTTTGTTTTGTTTTCGAAAAATAAAATACCCGGTGGGGACCCCAAAATTTTTTTAAAGATTCACTGAACTTTTAGTGCTTTTTTTTTCTTGCCATTCCTCAAATAAATTCATGGGTGGGGGGTAAGATTTTTTCAAATTTTCATTTTTTAAACCACCCTAATTTTTTATAATTATAATTTATATATATATATATATATTATATATATATAATATAAAACTATTATTATATATATAAAATTATAAAATAATATAAAATATTTTATATATAAAATCGAAAATTTCCCGGGGGCCCAAAAAACACTCGTCATTCTTGGGGTTGTTTTGGCGCAACGTTTCGCCAAAAAAACACTTGGCATAACCCGGGGCCTAGGCATGGAGGTGTAGCTTCACGGACGATCTGTTTTACCCCCGGGCCCCCCCTGGGCTGTTTAAAATTTATATATTAATTATATATATTATTATATATATTTTATATAAAAATTATATATTTTTATATAAAAATATATTTTTTATATATATATATAAAATATATATTTTAT
>JACEEZ010023648.1:460000-463517 GCA_016584305.1 Chionoecetes opilio | reverse complement strand
GAGAATGAAGGGGGAACTAGAGAAGGAGTGGAGGATAGGGAGGAAAATAGAGGGGAGAGAGGAGAGAGAGGGGAGAGGAGAGAGAGACGAGAGAGAGAGAGGAGGGGGAGAAGAGAGAGAGAGAGGAGAGAGGACGAAGAGAAGAGAGAGAGAGAGAGAGGAGAGAGAGGAATAGGGATAAAAGGAAAGTGAGTGACTGGGGAAAGTTGTACAGGAATGGGAGAGATGGGGTGGGGTGTTGAGTGGGGGAAGGGTGGCAGAGAGGGGAGGCGAGGGAGGGGAGGCAGGGTTCGGCAGGGGAGTGGAGGGGGGAAGAGGGGTGAGGCAGGGGCGCCCCGTGCGTTATTGCTTCCAGAGATTTATATCCATGTTACTTCACAATTTTAAACTTTTCCAATTGGCCAAACATATGTCGGGGCCATTTTGGAGCGCGCTGCGACATGTGGAAACAATATATTTGCCATTGTAAAGCTCCATTTGGAACCTATCGGACATTTGAATATTGGATATCACTTCGCCTAGAGTTGCTGTATATGTGAGTCTATTGGTTATGAGTTTCACAAGTGAGGATATATTTCAAGGATAAGTGAGATCGTTTACCCGGGGAATCGATGTTTTTGCAGCGTGATAGGATTGTGTGTGTTCGGCTGAGGGCTTCATGTTTTTGTTTATACTTAGGACAACCTCTTTATTTAGCCTTGTGTGAAGGGAGGCGGCGGTGGCGGTGAAGCGGAGGGGGGAAGGGATAGGAGGGAGAGGTTAGGCATAGTGCGAATGGAGGTGGAAAGAGCAGGAGAGAAGGAAAAGAAGGAAAAAGAACGAAGAACTAAACTCTCTTCCTGCACAACACAAAACGTAAATTTTAGATACATTTATTTTTATAGTAACTGACATGGTTGATGCCATTTGGCGGTGATGGGGCGAGGCCATTCTTCATCATAATTGATTTGTTCGCGTAAAGTTGATGCATTTTTCACTGGCCGTTTTTTACCCCGTGGTCTTTGTTCATACTTGACACCGAGGGCTGAACGGAGCTTTATGTTATACGCCACTCTGAATGTGCTTTTTTTTAACTCTCTCCTCTCTCTCTCTCCTCTCTCATCTCTCTCTCTCTCTCTTCGTCTCTCTCTCTCCTCTCTCTCTCTCTCTCATCTCTCCTCTCTCTCTCTCTCTCTCTCTCTTCTCTCATCTCTCTCTCTCTCTCTTCTCTCTTCTCCTCTCTTCTCTCTCATCTCTCCTCTCCTCTCTTCTCTCTCTCTCTCTCTCTCCTCTCTCCTCTCTCATCTCTCTCTCTCTCTCTCTCTCCTCTCCCTCCTCTCTCTCCTCTCTCTCTCTCTCTCTCTCTCTTTCATTTCTCTCCCCTCTCTCTCTCTTCTCTTTCTATTTTCTATTCTCTTCTCTCTCTCTCTCTCTCTCGCTTCTCTCTCCTTCATCTCTCTCTCTCTCTCTCTCTCTCTCTCTCTCTCTCTCTCTCTCTCTCTCTCCTCTCTCTCTCTCCTCTCTCTCTCTCTCTCTCTCTCTCTCTCTCTCTCCTCTATCTCTCTCTCTCCTCTCTCTCTCTTGCTCGACTGTGTAGAGTCAACGCAGCGTGTAAAATGTAACGTAGCTATAATGCACCACACTCCGGCCCTGCTAACAAAGGTAACAACAGCAATAACAATAACCACAGCAGCTAAACTCAATACAACTCTGGACATGTGTTGCTGTTATAGCTTGACAACCCTCGACCTTTTGGGAATTTTGTAACTCGTCCTGTGGCCGCGCGCCTGAGCGTTTGTGTGTGGGGGGAGGTTGTGTTTGTGTGTGTGTTGGGGATGGGGGGTGTTTGTGTGTGTGTTGGGGTGGGGGTTGTTTTGGGGGTGTGTGTGGTGTGGGGTGTTTGTTTTGTGTTGGTGTGTGTTGTGGGGGTAAATCAGGGTTTGTAATATGTGTGTGTTGTGTGTTGTCTGTGTGTGTATGTGTCTGTGTGTGTGTGTGTGTGTGTGTGTTGTGTTTTGTGTGTGTGTGTGTGTGTGTGTGTGTGTGTGTTGTGTGTTGTATCTGTGTGTGTATGTGTGGTATGTGTGTGTGTGTGTGTGTTCATACGGCTTACAACTATTCCTATCACTACAACACCACCGTCAGTTCTTAAATTTCTTCTCCACTATTCAATCAAATATTTACAATGTTGTAATGACTCACTCCTCATTGTGTATTTTTAACCATCATTACATTATTTACCTCGAAGCAATCTCACACTTATAGTTATGTTCCCTCGTTAGTCAGGTCATTTTACAAGTACTGCTTTGTGTGTGCTTCCTCGTTATCAACATTATTACTTACATTTTTTAAAGCAATATTTTGACAGTAATTAGTGTATTGTGGTCTTGTTGCTTTTCCACTGTATGTCAATAGTTATTTTGTGATTCTGTTTCCCCACTAGCAGAGTCTGTGTTCCGTATATCTATCCTTATTTATGATCTCATTAATTTTACCGCGCTAACAATTCGTATATTATCTGTTGTTTATATGTATTCTCTCTCTCTATATATCTATTTATCTCTCTCTGTGTCTCTCTGTATATCTCTCTCTGTATGTATGTATGTGTGTGTGTATGTGTGTGTGTCTGTCTCTGTGTTTTTCTGTCTGATAGTCTCTCTCTCTGTCTGTCTTTTTTTTTCTCTCTCTCACACACACACACATAAAACATCAATATATACACCCCCTTCCCCTCTCCCTCCCTCTCTCTCCCCCCTCCCCCTGCCCATTCCCCCTCCTTCCTCTCCTCCACAACCAAGAACGGCCTGGAGGTGCAGGAGAACATTATTACCCGGTGTCTTGTGATCTTTCCCTCACACGGATCCATCGCGAATCCTATACTTGTCACATGATTGGCGAGGTTCCCCCCCCCCTTCCCCCCCGGCGTGGCTTGATTTACACCTTCACCCACACCACAAAGAAAGAAAGACACCACCCTCCCTGCCCACCTCGTCTATTTAACCCACTGAAGACAAAAAGACTCATGGATAATTTAAAGGGAGAGACACCAAAACGCGGATTTCCCTATAAGCTCCTTCATGTCAGGGGTGAGGAAAGGGGTGGAAAGGGGTTAAAAAGGGGTTGGAAAGGGGATAATGTTCTGTTAGGGTGTCGAATGAGTGGACAGGGATGGGAAAGGGTTCATAAATTCTGTGGTTTTTGTTTCTCCCGCCTGTGTTTACTACGTTTATTTTGATAATTTTTTATGTGATTGTTTCCTGGAGAGAGAAATCTTTCTTCTTTGTCCGGTCAGAGAGCTTTGTCCGGTCTGTGATACGTAATTTTCTGGGTGTGTTATGTGTTTTGTTATTATTGTTATTTGGTGTCCACGGATTACAAAGAGAGAGAGAGAGAGAGAGAGAGAGAGAGAGAGAGAGAGAGAGAGAGAGAGAGAGAGAGAGAGAGAGAGAGAGAGAGAGAGAGAGAGAGAGAGAGAGAGAGAGAGAGAGAGAGAGAGAGAGAGAGAGAGGAGAGAGAGAGAGAGAAGAGGAGATCGAGA
>JACEEZ010023648.1:450000-452500 GCA_016584305.1 Chionoecetes opilio | reverse complement strand
CCGAGCTATTTGGAGCCATTTAGACCTATTCCGGGCTGTTTAGAAGAGTTAGGGAAGACGGTGCATTATGAGGAAGGTGGCAGCGAGGGTTCTCAGGTCGCGGTGCATTATTGGAACTTATGTGACGCGGCCGCAGACACAACGACTCCTGCAAATAGTATAATGGAGTGCGTCACCCCGGCTGCTCTTGGCTTGAGAAAAATATATATGAAGTTTGTTAAGGCGGTGTCGTTATAAGCGGTTCACTTAAGCCGTATATTGATAGTTTGAAGGAGGTGACGCGGCCGCAGAGTCCCAGGTTTACATTAGGGATCAGGGCAAAGGCCATTACCTGTCTGGGAGGAAGGAGGAAAGAAGCCGCGGGTCCTTCAGGAGATGCAGGATGGGAAGGATGGGAAGGACTCTCGCAGGTCCTCGCTTATTTTTTCACCCGCGCGCGCGCACACACACACACACACACACACACACACACACACACACACACACACACACACACACACACACACACACACACACACACACACACACACACACACACACACACACACACACACACACACACACACACACACACACACACACACACACACACACACACACACACACACACACACACACACACACACACACACACAATGGCCAAATGGTCATGAGCAGATATGACAGCTTGTAGGTTCGAATCCCTCAGAGGTGTAAATGGTATGTTCGACAATTGTTTCTATATTTATAGCAAAATATACGTCTACCAGAAGAAATAGAAGATTAATCAAAGTTAATGCATTCTCAACTACAAAATTTTACTCGTTTACTTGATGACAACGTCGGCGGTGCTTTTATCAACTTTACTTATCGACAATTTTTTCATCTTTTGCGATATATATAGGGATTTTGACTAAACATGCACGTGTGCAGCCATCGGGCCTCAGCAATATTAACCACTGACAAAGATTATAAGCATGAATATATAAATGACTTAAGAATACAACAAATGTAACAAAACAGGAACTATCACGTCTAGGTCTCACTGCCTCTTGTAGCTTCCTTATTTCTTTATGTTCTTACTATGTTCTTAAATAGTTAAAACAAACAAAACAATAAAATTCAGCATCGCATCGTTATGAATGGATGGAATATGTACGCACAACAACAAACTATCACACACACACACACACACACACACACCACAGACACGCTTCAATGAACGAGGGAGAGGCGGGGGGCGTGTGTAAGGGGGAGGAGGGCGTGGGTGTATCATGCATGAGGCGTGCATAGCGTCATGAGCGTTTATGAATCAGGCACGAACAACGCCCCCCCCTCCCCCCCCACACACACCTCTGCACGTTGGACAGGCAAGGAGGGTGTGGACGTGAAGGTTTGGCTCTGTTCGTACAACGAGTCTTCGTGACCTGACCTAATAGATGGCACAGCAGGTCGTGACGCGGAGACTGTGGACTGGTATGGAGAATTATTATAATAGTGATATGTACATATCACTATTATACCATCAAAAATGATGGTAATTGTGTTATGTAATGACAAAAAAGATAATGACGCTACCACCCACCGCTAAACACACACACACACACACACACACACACACACACACACACACACACACACACACACACACACATCACCGTCACCTCATACAGTGTGTGACATTAGGGGTCATTACCACGTGGGTGTCAACCGAACCTTGACCTCTCTCTCCCCTCCTGCACTGACATTTCCTTTTATTTTTATTTTTTTCCTTTTTTTTCCTTGCCTCTTTTCACTTTTTTTCCTCTTCATAATTTTCCCTCCTTTCTTCTCTTCTTTCTTAACTCCTTTCTTCTCTTCACCTCTCGATTTTCCTCTTCCTAAAATTATCAACTCTTTCTTTCGTTGTCTTATGTAATCTTTAAATCTTTATGTAATCTTTATGTAATCTTTGTAAACACAGGAACTACCTCGTGTAGTTCTCACGGCCTCTTGTAGCTTCCTTACTTTCTTATGTTCTTATGTAATTTTTGGCGAGTATCATGTCTGTAGAATGTCTTATATATATATATTCTCTCTCTCTCTCTCTCTCTCTCTCTCTCTCTCTCTTCTCTCCTCTCTCTCTCTCTCTCTCTCTCTCTCTTCTCTCTCTCTCTCTCTCTCTCTCTCTCTCTCTCTCTCTCTCTCTCTCTCTCTCTCTCTCTCTCTCTCTCTCTCTTCTCTCTCTCTCTCTCTCTCTCCTCTCTCTCTCTCTCTCTCCTCTCTCTCTCTCTCTCTCTCTCTCTCTCTCTCTCTCTCTCTCTCTCTCTCTCTCTCTCTCTCTCTCTCTCTCTCTCTCTCTCCTCTCTCTCTCTCTCTCTCTCTCTCTCTCTCTCTCTCTCTCTCTCTCTCTCTCTCTCTCTCTCTCTCTCTCTCTCTCTCTCATCGGCTGCCTCCCATAGTTCCTCTTCCATCACTTCCTCCTTAACCCGCCTCACTTACTCTCCCCTCACTCCTCTTCATCTCCTCAATTTTCCCTCTC
>JACEEZ010023648.1:422500-445000 GCA_016584305.1 Chionoecetes opilio | reverse complement strand
TCGCCTATCCATCTTTCTTCTAAGCTTATTCTAAGTTAATCTAGACTTAATCCAAACTAGACCTATTACAAATATATAAGTTTATAATTCAGAAACCGTTCATGATAAGTCAGTGTAGACGCGAGACCAGTGTTGCCACCTCTATATGAGTTGTATCAAACGAGAAAAAAAAGAAAAAAAGAAAAAAAAAAAAAAAAGACGCAAATAAACAGATTCAGTTGTGCCGTTCACTAATCCTGCTTCATAAACACCAATGCTCACCATGTTGTTTCTAACCGTAATAAGCATAGCGTTCTAGCTGTAAAAGCAAGAGAAAGAAAGAGTATGAAAGAAAAGTATGGCTGCCATCTAGTGTCAGACCAACCTCAAGATTTTGGATACCTAAAATTTAAATCGCGTTAAATGTATACCAATTTTCCACCAAGACACACGCACCAAAAAAATAATAATAAAAAATCGGTGGTCACGATTTCTCCTAACGGGTACGACATGAAAGCGAATAAGAAAATCTGAGAAATCTTGAAATACAAAAATCAACACATGTAGCCAATCAGTGGAATGTTATTACAATACCAAAAACGCAACGAAAAAGATTAAAAAAATGACACTGAGGCGACCGCAGGAGACCGCAAGAGTGTCGGGTGGCAAGGCCGATCACTGCAAGCCTTCGTGACGTTGCTGTCCTAATACCGACAACACCGCCAGGAAGCAGCATTCGACGCGTTCTTAGAGAGTCGATTACGCTGCGGTGGGTACTGGCAGGCCGACGGGGATGGCAGTGTGTGAGGCAACGAGCTAGGACGTCCTTGGAGTACATAAAAACATAAGAAAATAAGGAAGCTACAAGAGGCCTTGAGACCTACACGAGGTAGTTCCTGTAGTAGTAGTGGAGTAGATCTAGAAGGTTATAGGAAAGCGAGTCCTGTATAACCTCTAGACACAGAGTGAGTTAGGTTTTCAGGCTCCTCGGTCTCGCTTTCTATGCTTACTAACATCGGGTTTTATGCTAAGTAGACGAGATCATTACTCAGGCACTATACACATATCTGCTCAGGCGTGGCACAGGCATCTCTTTACCGCGTCTCTCATACCAGGGCAAAGAGAGAAGTGGACCTGTCTGTATTTACGTGCAGGATAGACAGGTTGAGAGAGGTATAGTGCGGCTTTATGGCACCCAGCTTGAGTTTCAGGCTTCAGCATCGAGTAACGCTGATAGTGGCATAGTGGCGTCAACTTACGTGGAGCAGAGGGTCGTGGCCAGCGAGGAGAGTGGGCGTGGTGGGCGGGAGGGAAGTGGGCGTGGCGGGGTCGAGGGTGGCATGGGGTGGGTGGGCATACAAGGCGCTGGCCAAACGCTGGTATGTCATGAGGTCGTAACCCCCGACGCCCATCCCTCCTGCAGCATAGAAAGGACCTGAATCATTAACATATGAACGAAATGGAATAACACACGAAAATAGCTTACGATTAACTGAACATTAAGCTTCAAGACAACTAAGAGAGCATTGCATTTTATATCAGTGGTGAAATGTAGATTATCATTTGAGGTAATGTAGTATACGTTTGTCTTACCCTATATATATTGAGGTATGTGATGAGGAGAAAATGTTCCAACACGGGACGAAAGGAGTGGATAAGGAATGCTATGCTGGTATGTTCGGGATGGAGGGGAAAGCGGAGCAGAGGCTAAGTCATGTTGTGTGGATTTAAAAAAGAAATAGGGAGAAACTGGTTCAGAAATAGAGTGGTAAATGATTGGAATGGACTCACTCATCAGGTAGTTAGTGCAGAGTCAATAGGGAGTTTTAAAAGGAGGCTAGACAATTTCATGGATGGGGATGAAAGATGAATGTAGGTAGTGTTAAGTAACAGAAACTACCACGTGTAAGTCTCATGGACTCTTGCAGCTTCCTTATGTTCTTATGTTCTTATGTTTTTATGGGAAGAAAACACTACCACAGGGGACGAAAGGAGTGGATAAGGGATGATGTGCTGGTATATTAGAGAAGGAAGGTTAGGGGAGCAGAAGATAGATCATGTTGATATGTCGTCAGTGCATGGTGCGGGTATAGAGCGAGGCAGCAAGGTGTAGGAAGGGAGGGTAGCAAGGTGTAGGAAGGGAGGGTAGGAAGGTGTAGTAAGGGAGGGTAGGAAGGTGTACAGGAAGGGAGGGTAGACTTACCTGGGAAAGGGTGCGGTGTACGAGGACTGAGGGGTAGGAAGGTGTCACCACGGAGGACACACTAGCTGAGGGAACAGACAGGACTCATTTCGGGCCGGGGGCAGGGGCCGACGGCGTGCCACATGGAAAACACTCACCAGGAGGTACGAAAAACATCATTGGGGGCCTGGGAGGGGATATATGTGCAAAAACCCTGGGTGATCTATAGTATAACCATTATCAACAATTTGTATATTTATCTGTGTACTCATTTTTGTAAGTATTCTTGACTTCTTAAACTATATCAGAAGCAGCCTGAATCTTTTATTAAGGTAAATAGAAAACAATATTAGTGAGTGATAGGTGAGGTGGTAAGCGGCGGCTACTCACGCAAGAACCCCAACACTGCCTTCAGACACGATTGTATTATACAACATAACAGAACAACAGAATCAACAGAATCAGTCTCCATTACTGCACTCCCGATCGCACAGAGGCTAATATTTTTGCGTGTGCATGTTATCAAAACGTTCACACATCTTCCTGTATTATTTGAAGCACACAATAAGCCTAAATATCAAGGAAAACTACTCATAAACAAATCCAGGAAAAAAAAACTGGAAAAAAACGAAAAAAAAAAACGATGGGCTGGAATGGAGGCAAACAGATGGGACGGTTCGATATGGCTCTCTGTCTCTGTCTCTGTCTCTGTCTCTGTCTCTGTCTCTGTCTCTGTCTCTGTCTCTGTCTCTGTCTCTGTCTCTAGTCTCTGTCTCTGTGTCTCTGTCTCTGTCTCTAGTCTCTATCTCTGTCTCTGTCTCTAGTCTCTAGTTTCTGTCTCTGTCTCTGTCTCTGTCTCTGTCTGCTCCATGCCGCCCAACAGCTGTATCAGTTAGCTGTCCTCTCTATGGTGTTAAGGTCATCACTTCTGACAAGCATTGCAGGGCGACACAGCACCTCACTTACTCGTACTAGGGATCGCCTGCATTTGTGTCACCCTCCCCCCCCAAACGCTTTTTTCCGCGGGCATTTTAAATTTTGCCCCCTTCACACTCCCCATTGAAACCCACCCCTTTTATAATTTGCCCGAGGGGTTGTTGGGGGAAATGGGGGGTTTTAGGGTTTTTGTTGTGTGAGAGTGTAAAAAGCTTCCCCAAATGGGGGTTCAAGGGGGGGTGATACATTAAGGTGGGGGCGGTTGACCCGCTTTAACCCCTTGAGGGCCAAAAACTTTTTTTCCCATTTTAATTTTGGGGCTACTATTGGGGAATTTTTTTTGGGTTGAATATATGCAACATTTTATGGGATATGACCTTTTTAGTACCCTTGGGCATTAGCAAATTTGGTTTTTTTTAGTTATTTTTTCCCGTAGTTTTAGGGCTAAAAAACAAAAGTTTCATGTAAAAAAAAAAAAGATCTGGGGGGGGAAGGGGTTTAAAGTGTAGGGGAAATTGGGGTAAGGTTAATATTAGACCAACGGGGAACGGTCAGTTAGGGAGGGGGGAAAAAAGGGGGTGACCAAACGGGGGTAAAGTTTCATAAAAAAACCAAAAAAGGGAATCTTGCGCATGACACTTTTATCCTCACTTGCCTCGCAGTGATGCACCAACATTGTTTTAGTCAGCCACAGCCTCTGCACCCCGTCGGTCCTTTCACACCCCATCCACACCCCATCCACACCCCATCCACCCCCCCTAGTGACAGGGGTCCCTTCATCCCCTCTTTTAGGTGCCCCGAGTGCCATTCGGGGCCCCGCCCCAGACAAGGGGGGGGCCCTTTAAACCCGGTCAATGAAAGGCTAAAAGCATTCCATCAGCTGTTGAATTCAGGGACACAGCACCGCAGGGACTGTTGCAATAAAACGTCCATCACCCAAACCAGGAACAATTAGGCCAGTAATCACGACTCGCCAAGTCTTTTTTCACAGTGAGTCAGCAGCCCAATCTAGCGAACAAACACGGATCAGCTTGCGAATACTCTGTCCCCCCAACCCCCTTTCCCCCCCCCCAAGGGAAAAAAACCCCCGCGGGAAAAAAAACATCAGCAGTATAAAGAAATTGACAGCGACAGCAGCAGGTAGCTTCATCCTCTAACACACCTAACTCCGCCCTTCAAAATGTCGGCAAGGCTGGGTCCCTGTGGGTGAAGGGGGGAAACCCCGGGGAGACATATTGGGGGGTTTCGGGGGGAAGAGAAATGTGTCGTTTACTCGGGAACAGGGTCAGGTTGGGTTTACTTTTAAATTTTATTTTGGGATGGGGTTTACTCCCTTCACACATGTTGGGGCAAGGCGATTTCCCTGTCAAATAGTGGAAGGAGGGACCCCAAAGGTGAGTCTGCCCAAAGGCCCCCAAGAGGTCAGGGGAAAATTTGGGGCTGTCGGGTGATAAGTGACCCCTCAAAAAATGTATTTTGCTTGTTTTGAAATCGCCTTGCTTTCCTCCCCAAGGTGATTTTGCCCTGGGGGCCGGGGTGGCGCCAGGGTTTTTAATCTGGTGTATTACAAGAATTACTACCTTGAGGCCGTTCTGGGATATTTGCGGAAAACAATAAACGGTGGCCCGATGTCTCTACCCCGGGGTTTTGTGAGGGATGGGAAAAAAGGGAAGGGCCCAAAGGGGAAGGGAAAAGGAGGAGCAATAAAGGGATAGAGGAAAGGAGAAAGGTATCGATGAACACAAAGGGAAGGATATATATAAAGATGAATGAATACTAATAAAAATTTGACGATAACTGCACAAAAGTACGAAAAAAAAGGGTTGAAGAAAAAAATTTGAAAAAATTGAAAAAAAATTACTAAGAAAAGAAAAAAAAAAAACAAACTTTAAATAAATTTAAAAAATACATTTTTAAAAAATAAAATGAAAACAGTAGAAAATAACACAATGCCACAAAATAATCGGGACCCCTTTTTAAAGAAAAGGGTAAAAAAAGAAAAATAAATGAAAAACTACGGAAAGACAACTTAAAAAAAGAAACAAAAATAAAAGGGAAAAGGGAAGGGGGAAAAATGGGAAATTTAAAAAAAAGGGAGAGGGGGAGAGGAGAGGGGGGAGGAGGAGGGAAGGGGAACCCCGGGAAGGAACCTTTAAATAAAAAAAAACCCAGCAAAAGGGGGGGGGGAAAAAAACTGAAAAAAGAGGGAGAGAGAGAGTGGGAGGGGGGAAGGAGAGGGGGGAAGGGGGGGAGAGGGGGAAAAGGGGAAAAAGAGGGGAAAAATACGGGGAGAGAGAGGGAGAGGGGGGGGAGAGAGAAAAAAGGAGAGAAGAGAAAAGAGAGGGGGAGAAAAGGAGAGAGAGAGAGGAGGAGAGATGGAGGAGGAGGGGGGAGAGGGGAAGGGAAGGAAAAGTGAGGGATCGGCGGGAAGAAGAAAGGCAAAAGGGGCGGAAGGAGGGGACGAAGGTTTTGAGGGAAAGGAAGGATGGGTTTGAGGGAGGGGGAAAAGAGAAGGAGGGGAAAAGGGGGAAAGAGAGAGGGAGAGAGGGGAGGGGGGGGGAAAAGGAGAGGAAGAGAGAAGGGAGAGGAGAGAGAGAGAAGGAGGGGGGGTTTAGGAGAGAAGGAAGGGAAGGCGGAAGAAAGAAGAAAAAGAAAATTTTTTAAAGGGGAAGAAAGGGGTAAACCGTCTCAACCCCCGGGGGAAAAAAAATAAAAACGGGTTTAGTTTTTTTTAAGGGGGGATTGGGGGGAAAGGGGGGGAAAAAAGGGGGAAAAAAAGCCCCCCCCTTTCCCCCCCCTTTTTCCCCTAAAGACCGGGTTTGGGAAATGGGGGTGGGGTTTTTAAAAAAAGGGGGGGTTTTTCCTGAGAAAAAAAAGGAAAAAAAAGGGGGGGGGGAAAAAGGGGGGCCCCAAAAAAGGGGTTTTACAAAATTTTTTTAGGAGTTGTTTGGTTTCCCCACCTTCGCCCCGGGTTTTTTTTAAAACTGATCCCGATTTTTCTTTTATTTGCCCCATTTCTTTTGTTTTTTGTTTTTTTTCGGCCCCGGGCCTCTCTCTTCTCCCCCCCTTCTCTCTCCTCCTTTTCTCTCTCCTCTCTCCCCTCTCTCTCTCCCCCCTCTCTCTCTCCTCTCTCCCCTCTCTCTCTCTCTTCCCCCCTCCTCCCCCCCCCTCTCTCTCTCTCTCCTCTCTCTCTCTCCCCTCTCTCTCTCCCCCTTTCTCTCTCTCTCTCTCTCCTCTCTCTCTCCCCTCCCCCTCCCCTCCCCCTTCCCCTTTTTCCCCCCTCGTCCCCCTTCCCCTCTCTCTTTTTCTCTCTTTTCTCTCCCCTCTTCCCCCTTCTCTCTTCTCTCTCTCTCTCTCTCTCTCTCTCTCTCTCTCTCTTTTCGCTCTCCCCCCTTCCTCCCCTTTTCTCTCCCCCTCTCTCTCTCCCCCCCTTCTCTCCTCCCTCTCTCTCTCTCTTCTCTCTCTCTCTCTCTCTCTCTTTCTCTTTCTTCTCCCCTCTCTCCCCTCTTTCTCTCTCTCTCCTTTTCTCTCTCTCTTTCCCCAATCCCCTCCCTCTCTTCTCCTCTTTCTCTCTCCTCCTCTCTCTGTCGGGTCATTCACATCAACCCGTTCTCTTTTGATCGGAGTAACTTTTTTCACACCCCTTTTGGGGAAAAATGGCAGAGCTTGTAAATTAAATTCTTGGTACATCAGAAAGGGGAAAGTGATTTAATCGTTTCCCCCTTTCATGTTGCCTTTGAGTTATGGGCCGCAAGTTGTTCTATTATCGTGATTTACAGTGTTACCAGGCCGGGCTTAGGGGTTTGCAGCTAATTCTTCCGTCACCCATTGATTCTCGACACCAAGGCAAAGAAAGTCAGGTAGGGGGAAATTTTTGTTTGGCTTTTAAAGGGGTACAAAACCGTTTGTTTTTATGTGTGTTTTTTTGTCTGCGTTGAGTTCTGGTTTGACGGTTAGAAGAATACGAAGGTTAGAGAAGGGCCGGGAACTTCTAACCCCAAAACCCAAACCCTTCCCCAACCTACCCCAAACCCAAAATTTTCCAAAATAAAATAACCTGAAATACCACTCTAGAGCAACTTCTAACCTAACCTTATCTTACCTAACCTTTCTAACCTACCCGAACCTAATTTTCCTAGCATAAAATAACCAAAAATACAGCCCTAGAGGGGGATATTTTGGGCCCAAAATAACCCCCGCTTTGTCTGTTTGTTTTTATTCACGAATTCTGCGCATGCGTGGACCAACCGTCACGGCGGATCTTCTCTACCGTCAAACCGGGTTAGGGCTCACACTCTTACAGGACTTAGGTACACACCCTTTCTCTATAACCCCTCCCCTTTAATTATGCTTTGCCATAGTGCCATATGACCTCTGATGTCGGGCACATTTCCCCTTTTTTAGCAATAATTCAATTCACACTTGGTTAGAGGAGGTGTACCTGGCTGATCGACTGTGATGGAAGATAGATGAAGAATAGAAAGGGTTATTACATCTCATAGGCCTTTATATTTTTTTACGTATAGGTTAGGTCACGGGGTTCTTCAAACGGAGTATAGTACAGTACCCTGATCTAAATTTTTTGCTTCCCTTGTTGTTATTTGTAATGCGGTTGAATATGATGTGAATTCTTTGATATATTTCCCCCTAAAAACAGAATCTCAAGAAGCGATGCAAGGATAATGGACAAAATTATGTATTCGAAAAAAAATTATAACTATCTGTCTTCTTTACTTATTCTTTCTTGATGTTTAGTGAGAGATGTTTTGCGTAATGGGAATGGGTTAGGGAAGGTGATGGTGAATGGTGTGAGGTGATGGGTTAATGAGGGTTTTGAAGGAGGGTATGTCTGAATGACAATGATGGGTGGTGGTGGTGAGAAGGCGGGTGTGTGTTGAAGTGATGGTTTAAAGATGGTGGTACGGTTTTGGGGTGTGAAGATGCTTTGGGGAAATGCTTATGGGGAAATGGGTTTAAAAACTCATCCCCAAAAACCACTCTATAAATCATCATATAGTGGTTGATGTAATTAGATTAGGGAAGCAAGTAATAATACTAAATTTTAAAAAAATTTTAAAACCCAAAACTGGTTTGGGGAAAAAAATGATTTAAAAACAAAAGGGTGATAAAAAGAAACTGAATTTAAAAAAGAATAAAATGAAAGTTTGGGTGGTTTTAAAAATTATGGGGTGGATGCGTTTAAAGAAGCCCGATGATAAAAGTGTGGATTGTTAAAAGGTGATGATATTTTAGGGTGAGTGATGAAAATTAGTAATGGGAAGTTGTGGGGCCCGGGAGTTTGGGGGGGGTGATGATGGTGTGGGCCCCTCCCTCATACAAGCTAAAAAGCCAAAACATATCCTGGGCCTGCAATCATTACTTCACATGCAACCCCGAAAAACCAGAATTTTTCCCTCATCACCCCCCCTTTCCCCAACACCCACCCCTCCTCATCACCCACCCCTCCTCATCACCCACCCCTCCTCATCCCCCCCCCCCCTTCCCCCCCATTTTCCCAATCCAACCCAAAACCCCCCTTTTTTCCCCCCCAAAACCTCCCCTTGCCCCCTCGCCCCCTTTCCCAAAAAAAACCCCCCCTTTTCCCAAAAAAACCCCTTAAAAAAAATAAAAAACCCAAAAAACAGGGTTAAAAACCAAAATTTAAAAAAAAACGACACAAGGGAAACCAAAAAAAAAAAAAACCAACCCCAAAAACCCCCCAAAAAAAAAAAGCCAAAAAAAAAAAAGGAAAAAAAAAAACAAAAAAAAAAAAAAAACCCCCAAAAAATAAAAAACCAAATTAAAAAAACCATTTCAACAGATTTTTAATTTGAAAAACCCAACAAAGTAAAAAAATTAAAAAAGTTAAAATTAAAAAAACTAAAAAAAAAAAAAAAAAAAAAGAGAAAACAAAAAACGGGCCAAAAAAAACAAACCCCCAACAAAAAAAACACAAAAAAACCACAAAAACAAAACACCCACAAACACAAAAAACCAAAAAAAAAAAAGAAAAAAAACAAAGACTAAAACCAAAATAAGGGGGAAAAAAACAAAAAAAATGAAAAAAAAAAAAAGAAAAAAAAAAAGGGGGCCCACAATCCCACACCCCCCCAAAACACTCCACCCCGGGGTTTCCCCCCCAACTTTTCAATCAACCCTTTTAAATTCCCTTTTTCCCCCTCCTTCCCCTCCCCTCCCCTCTCCCTTTCTCCTCTCTCGCCCTTCCCTCCCCTTTTCCCCCCCTTCTTTCCCTTCTCCTTCTCTCCCTCCGTACCCCCAAAAGGAAATGTTTTGCGTTTGTTTTTTGTTTTGTTTATTTTTTTGTTGTTTTTTGTGGTGTTTTGTGTAGTGGGGGGTGTTTTACAGCAATTGATGTGAGAGATGATTTGAATAATACCACAGCAGCATAGTTTTTTTGAATTTCGTTTTAATTTTATTTATTATATATTTAAATATTTCCCCTTTTATTTTTATAATTTATATTAATTATATAAAGTATTATTATTTTATATATTTATATGTAATATTAATAAGTGTAAATTTTGGAAAATGAAAAATTGAGGATAAAGAGAAGAGGAAATGAAAAAACAAAACCCCGCGCGTGGGACACAAAACACAAAAAAAAAAAAAAAAAAAAAAAAAAAAAAAAAAAAAAAAAAAAAAAAAAAAAATTAACTTTTTTTCAAACAGTTAGATACAAAGAACGACATAAATGACTGAACGAACGCGACACTCAGAGGACGGAAGCGCAAACGACAAAAATTTAATGAAAAAAAAGGAATAATGAAAAAAAACTAGGTTGCGCCATAATCACCACGACAACAGCTCGAGCGCGAGGGTATTAAGCTAACGAACTTGTCAATCACTCGTTGTCAAAGCTCCCTCCCTCCTCTCTACACTTCTCTCTCTCTCTCTCATCTCCCCTCTCTCTCTCTCTCTCTCTCTCTCTCTCCTCTCTCTCTCTCTCTCTCTCTCTCTCTATCTTCCTCTCTCTCTCTCTCTCTCTCTCTCTCTCTCTCTCTCTCTCTCTCTCTCTCTCTCTCTCCAATACAGTACAACGAAAGAATAGAAGGAATTATGTCTTGGTCTAATAGTTTTTTTTTCTTGTTTATATTTATTACTATTGCTTCAGTTTTTTTTAGATCAGTGTACAGTAGTAGTAGCGCAGCAGCACGTATTAGTGCGCAGTAGTTTGTGTAGTATAGTATAGTATAGCAGCAGCAGCAGCAGTAGTAGAAAGCGCAGTAGCAGAAATAGTAGTAGTAGTAGTATTAGTAGTAAGTAGTCGTAGTAGTAGTAGTAGTAGTAGTATTAGTGTATAGTATTAGTAGTAGTAGTATTAGTAGTATTTAGGGGTAGTATAGTAGTACTAGTAGTATTAGTAGAAGTAGTATAGTAGTATTAGTTAGTAGTAGTAGTAGTATTTATAGTATAGTAGTAGTAGCAGCAGCAGCAGTAGTAGTAGGTAGTAGCAGCAGTACAGCAGTGTAGGAGTAGTAGTAGTAGTAGTAGTAGTAGTAGTTAGTAGTAAAAGGGTAATAGTAGTATAGTAGTGGTTAGTTATGTAGTGTAGTAAGTAATAGTAGTAGTATGGTAGTAGTAAAAGTAGTAGTAGTAGTAGTAGTAGTAGTACTAGTAGTAGTGGTAGTATTAGTAGTATTAGTAGAATAATAGTAGTAGTATGGTAGTAGTGAATGGTCTACAAGCTGGATGGTCTACAAGCACCTCTTTGAACCACCAAAATGCCTGGCCACCACCAAAATCACCAAGGAAATGGCTGCCCTCCTCAACTACTACAACCTCGACACGCCTCTATCACCGTTTGCCCTCAACTGCTCTTTCTGTTGCCAAGCTTTCTTTCAAAGACACACAAGAAGAGCAAGACAAGTGAAAACGTAAAGCCGTCTCAAGAAGAGTGGAACTGTGGCTTGAAAACAAACGAGACGAGCTCCTGGAGAGGCCAGGGCCATACAGAAGAGACTGCTGAGACCCTCCATCAACCGTCACAGAGAAGAGGATAAAGCCCGTAGCTTTGCCGACAGGTTTGCGACAAGGCAACGTGTCATCGGCACTGCGGGCTCTCAACGAGAATGAGTCCGCGGTGGGTTGCCCCTCAAAAGGGAACCATCAGACAGCTGGAGGAAAAACATCCTCCTCCTAGCGACTTAACCGGACTCAGACTGCAGGGCATGCACATACCCCCGAACAGTGTCATTTACGAGATGACACGGGGAAAATGGTGTGGAAAAACCCCTCCAGACACATGGCAGTGCGGGTCCCTCAGGCCTGGACGCGAGAGGGTGGCGTCGCCTGCTGAGCAGCGCCTTTTGTGGCAGTGGCGCTAGTGACCTCTGCAGTGCTCTCGCAGCACTAGAAAGGAAAACTCGCCACCACCACTTGTCACCATCTCGACGCCTTCACAGCCTGCCGCCTCATTCCCCTGGACAAGAAGCCAGGTGCAGACCCATTGGCATTGGCGAAGTCATACGACGCGTCGTGGGTAAATGCATATGGCTGTCGTAAAGGGAGGATGTGAGGAGGGCGGGGGGGAACCTCCAGGTATGCGCAGGGCAAACAGGCAGGAGGGGAAGCAGCCATCCACGCCATGAGGGAGATCTTCGCCCAAGAAGACTGTGAAGCGGTTCTGTTAGTGGACGCAAGAAACGCTTTTTAACTCCATCAACAGAAAAACAATGCTTCATAATATAAAAATCAAGTGTCCTTCCCTGGCTACATACGCCGATAACACTTATATTGAACCCTCTAATTATTGTAAATAGGAGGGGTAGCAATAAGGCTAGGGTGTTAGAGTCAAGGGAAGGAACAACTCAAGGTGACCCAGTGGCCATGGCGATGTACGCCCTTGGCATGTCAGTCCTTCAAGACGTGATTGCGTTTGAAAAACCAAAGGTGAAGCAGGTGGCATATGCTGACGACCTGTCAGGAGCCGGCAAATTACGGGACCTAAGCCACTGGTGGGAGTTAATACAGGCCAATGGCCCTACCATAGGATACACACCCAACGCCGCTAAATCCTTCCCCCATCGTCAAGCCAGAGCACTATGACGGGGCTGTAAACATCTTCAGTGGCAGTGGAGTTGTAGTAACGAAGGAAGGACAGCGGCACTTGGGTGCTGTTATTGGAACAGAGGAGTATAAAAAGGAGTCGTCGGAGAGAAAGTGTCTGAGTGGGGTGCACGAGGTCGAAGTCCTGTCAGCCATGGGGCCCAAAACCGAGCCTCACGCAGCCTACGCGGCATACCGCATGGCCTGCAACATCGGTGGAACTTCGTCATGCGCACCATCCCGGACATCAGCCCTCTCCTCAGACCGCTGGAGGAATCTATAAAGAACCTTCATACCAGCGTTACTGAGATCTCCCGTCCTGAGGAATGACACGGGGGGTTGCTCGAACTCCCTCCAAGACTAGGCGGGATGGGAATCACCTCTCCTGAGAAGATGGGGTGAGGTGGAGAACCTCAACTCCCAAAAACCTTACCAGGTCCCTCACGGATATGATCATCGCTCAGGACGCACAAGGTGAAAACGACCAAAGTGTGATCGCTTTAGCAAAAGAAACGATTCTCACGAGACAGGCAGCAAGGGCAGAAGACCAGCCTTGAACACCTTTCGACCATCCTGCATCCAGACACCGTGAGAAAAATCCACATCGCACAGGAGACGGGAGCGTCCCAACTGGCTAACATCACTACCAATCAGAGCAAAGGGCTTCAACCTCAACAAACAAGAATTTGTCGATGCCGTTTGCTCTGAGGTACGGCTGGCCATGGAAGGACTCCCCAACACCTGTGTGTGTGGATCCCCCAACAGCGCAGACCACACCATGACGTGCAAAAGGGGGGATTCTTGTGTATCAGGCACGACGAGTGAGGACCTGACAGCCAGCAGCTCAAGGAGGTGTGCCACGACGTCTCCACCGAGCCAACCCTTCTGCCTCTAGATGGGGAACTCCCGCGGTACAGGACAGCCAATACCGCCCCTGAGGCTCGCGTGGACATCTGTGCTCGGGGATTCTGGACCAGAGGGCAGCGGACCTTTTGGGCATCCGGGTCTTCGACCCGATGGGCCCCCTCCCATCGTGAGCTCTCCCCGAGGCTGTCCCACCACAGGAACGAGCTGGAGAAGACAAGGGCCTATGGCGATAGGGTCCTGCAAGTCGACCCTTGGTACCTTCACGCCCCTGGTCTTCACCACATCTGGCGGCATGGCCCCCAAAAGCTAGGGGCTTCTACTCAAGACTAGCTGACTTGATGTCAGGTAAAAAGCACCAGCCAAGGAGCTCCGTCGCCGCCTGGATGAGGTGTCGCCTCTCCTTCTCCCTGCTCCGGTCTGCCCTCCTGTGTCTCAGGGTACGAGATACTCCACTCCCTCTAAACACGGACATAGGTGACCTCGATTGCGAGGCCACATTGGTAGAGAGTGGGATAAGGGTGATAGGTTAGGAAAAGAGTAGGTTTTTTAAATTTAGGGGTAGTTAGTAGTAAATGTATTTATTTTTAGGGTAGTTTTTAAGGCTGGGTGCCACAGTCAATAGCGAGGTGGGGCTATGGCGTACCCGCTGGCCCCAAAAAAGAGGCGGTGGAGGTATATTGTAGTAGTAGTAAAAAAAAAAAAAGTAGTAGTAGTAGTAGTAGTAGTAGTAGTAGTAGTAGTAGTAGTAGTGGTAGTTATATAGGCTATTTTTTTAACGAGGCGAAAATTCCATTCTATCCTAAGGTCTCATGCTTAAAGGTATGCCTATGTTTACCTGATACTATGGTTAACTATGATAAAATACAACTGAAATTTAGAAGAAGCGTAGTATTCTCTTCTCCTGGCATCAAATATCAGTCAGTAAGCAGCAAGGGGTCCGGATTTTTCGCCTCGTTAAAATAATCCGAGTATAGTAGTAGTAATAGTAGTAGTAGTAGTAGTAGTAGTAGTAGCAGTAGTAGTAGTAGTAGTAGTAGCAGTAGTCGTAGTAGTAGTAGCAGCAGTATTAGTAGTAGTAGAAGTAGTAGTAGTGGTAGTAGCAGTAGTAGTAGTAGTAGTAGAAGTAGTAGTAGTGGTAGTAATAGTAGTAATATAAACGTATCCCTCGTTGGATGGTGTCGGTGGACGTGTGAGAAACGGTGTGTCAATCATTCAGAAAACGATACAAAAAAATATCATACCTAGACGTGCCTCATTTTTTTAGGGTATCTTTACGCTCTCCCTCTCACGTCTCGAAACCCCATTCCCCTCATCTAACCTCACCCTAACCCTGACACATCCAGCCCCTATTCCTTTTCTTAGTGTTTCATTCTCCACCATTCCTATCCTCATCTCTTTATACCTCAAATAACCTCAAATAACCTCAAATAACCTAATATAACTTAAAACAAAACAAAATAAACTTAAAATAACCTAAAATAACCAAAAATAAACCTCAACTAACATCAAATAACCTAAAATAAAATAAAATAAAATAAAATAACCCTTCCTCTCCCCAATTATTTAGACTATTATTTCGCTGCCTTATTTTAACACTCCTCGCCCTAGTCCTTAATTTCTTTTCATCCTTCTGCCTCCCTATATACCTTTCTCGTTGTGTCCATTTTTTCACCTTTTATATCTTGATCTTTTTTCTAATCATCAACTTGTTTTTAGGCCTTTCTCACCCTTTTTATTACCCTCTATTAATATCCCTTACTCTACTTCTTACCTTTTCTTTCCCTCATTCTCCCTATCTCTTTCGTATTTTTCCATTCCTTGTTCTATACTTTTTTTTCTTTTTTTTCTCTTTTTTCGTCTTGTTTTAGACTCTCCTCATCAATTTCCCTCCATTTCTGCAACATCTCTCATTCTGGTCCTTCCTATCTTTCCTTCTCTCTCTCTCTCTCTCTCTTCTCTTTTCTCTCTTCTTCTCTCTTCTCTCTCTCTCTCTCTCTCTCCCCTCTCTCTTCTCTCTCTCTCTCTCTCTCCTCTCTCCTCTCTCTCTCTCTCCTCTCTCCCCCTCTCTCTCTCTCTCTCCCCCCCCCTGCTTTTTTCCCTTCCTTGCCTTATACCGTCCATACCTCACTGTTTACTCCCTCGAGACAAGATATCACCGTTATCACATCACCTCTCGTTGCCTCACAAAACAGTCTGCGTCAATCATTTATAGCAGCGATTAATGAGGCTGTTAGGAATACGCAGGTGACTAGGCACTAATATGCTTCGCCAGGGAGGTGAAGGCGCGGTTCCAACCTCCAACAATCACACCGGGACTACCGCCCTTGGGAACACCCGGCCGCTGTGTCCTTTCTCCCGTGACTTTAATGGCAGCGGAGATAATCTGATGGAGGTTTTATTTACCGATCGTGAGGTGGAGGCATAATATCTTGTTAAGAGCGCCTCAGCCGTGCATAATGGCTGAGGAGGCCCGTCTACCTGCCCTGGCTATCTCGCGCCTCGCCTCAGGTAATGTCTGGTAATGAGCCATTGATGTGACGGCCAGTCGAGTGCCCGGAGTGATAAACAAACTTGGACGCAAATAAAAGAGGATGACAAGTTCCTCAATGACTCGATTACCAGATGATGATATTGGAGGGTGGTGATGGTGGTAGTGGTGGTGGTGGTGGTGGTGGTGGAGTGAAAGTCAGTATAGGGCGGGGATTATACGCCATCCGCCTTCAAGGAGTAAGATAAGATTTTCATCCTATCTAGACACTTTGCAAGTACCAACTACAAGGTTATTGACTATACAAAGCGCCGCCACGTCAGCACGAACTAGGCGGACTCGAACCGCTGACCGAATGCGCAGGGACTCTGCACATTGCAAGCTCACGTCTCTACCAACCTTGCCACCCTGACGGGCTCTTCAAGGAGTAGACATGGCTTGAAAACTGTCAACAAAGTACTGGGAAATTGCCTTCTGAACAGTCGCCTAGATTGCATTATAAGTTTTTTTTTTTCATGGTGGAGCAATGGTAGGAAAACAGAGACTGATGCAGGAATACTATATTATCTCTCACGTTTCGACACAGTCTTCTTTCTACCACTTTTCCATTCAATTGTCTGACCATTGTTTACTTTTTTTTATAATGTAAAATGTGCTACCTTTAATTTGTTATTTTCATCGTTACTGTGTTTAGTTCTCATCACGTGGGTATAACAGTGTCGCTTTACTTTTTATTGTATATTAAGGTGTCCTTGCTATTAACACAACTCGTTCTTAATGTTGAAATCTTGCCCTTGTTCTCGATCGACGATATGCCATTGTTTATTTAGCACTGTAATGGAAGGTGTTGGAGGCTTGGCAAACTGGTCCCGCCCGAAGCGTGTGTGTGGGCGTGAGGTTGGCAGCGGGCGCGGGCAGCCAGCCCCATCCTCTTCCCCTTTATAACAACCGAAAACTAATGAAAATATTTGAGTGTCCCAGGTGAAATAGCCAAGGGAAGAGTTGGAAGAGGTGGAAGAAAAACAAGTCTGTTAACTAAGGAGACTTGAAGAGGACCTATATATGAAGCGATACTAAGCGTCAAAGGTCACAAGAAGAAGAAGAAGAAGACCAGGAAGAGAGATGGCGGAGACCAGCGATAGTGTCCCCTCGCGTCACGACTCAGCGGGTTGCCGACTGTAACAGTAATCGCAATCATTTGGGTAACAGAGGAGTTGCCCGCTGGGGAGGTTAGGGAGATGAAGGTGTTAGTAGTAGTAGTGGGGGGGGGGTAGTAGTAGTGGTGGTGGTGGTGGTGGTGGTAAGGTAAAGGTAAAGATGGGAGCATACGCTAAGCTGCGCGTGGCATGCGGTGCTCATCTCCGTGGCATTAGCCCTTAGAGCCTGTGGTGGGTGAGGACCCGTTACCCCGGGACACAGGGCTAGTGTGACTCCCGGGTTACCACAGTTACCTTCCCCAGGTTACCCCAGGTACCCATTTATCAACCCCGAAAGGAAGGAAGAACAGCTGGGTAAGCTGGTCACCGGCTTGCCCTGGCCCGGGATCGAACCAGGGCCCGCAGATTCGTAGCCAGGCACGCTAGCCACTGCACCACGGAGACGACGGTGGTGGTGGTGGTGAGGGTGATAGTGGTGGTGGTGGTGGTAGTGGTGGTGGGGGTGGTGGTGGTAGTGGTGGTGGGGGTGGTGGTGGTGTGGTGGTGGTGGTGGTGGTGGTGTGGTGGGGATGGTGGTGGTGGTGGGGGTGGTGGTGGTGGTAGTGGTGGTGAGGTGATAGTGGTGGTGGTGGTGGTAGTGGTGGGGGTGGTTGTGGTGAGGGTGATAGTGGTGGTGGTGGTGGTGGTGGGGGTGGTGGTGGTGGGGGTGGGGGTGGTGGTGGGGGTGGTGGTGGTGGTGGGGGTGGTGGGTGGTGGTGGGGGTGGGGGGTGGTGGTGGGTGGTGGTGGTGGTGGTGGTGGTGGTGGTGGTGGTGGTGGTGGTGAGGGAAGATGATGCGAAGAAACTCATTGGTGCCTCTGACCTTTCCGTCTTTCTCTGTCATTCTTTCTTTTGTTACTTCTTTTCCTTTGCCATGTTAAATAAACACGTCCTTCGCTCAACCTCCTCAATCATTCTTATTCTTGTTTGGTTCCATGTTTGTCCTTATGCAATTTTAATATCAATGTATTTTTTCTGACTTCGCACTTCAAAAAACAGTGTTGAAACTCAAGTATGTTTACATAAGTGGCCATAATTCGCAGGCAAAACACACACACACACACACACACACACACACACACACACACACACACACACACACACACACACACACACACACACACACACACACACACACACACACACACACACACACACACACACACACACACACGCACGCACGCACGCACGCACGCACGCGCACACACACACACTATACAAAGGACTGACTACTGTAGGAGGAGGAGGAGGAAAGAGAAGCGACATTCATTTAACGCCGCGATCCATATCAATCAATGTGCATAAATATCTGACACGTTAATAGCGAGTGTAAGACGAGTGTTGGATACTGACTCCCCAGGGACGACAAGCGAGGGGCGGGGGAGCTCTCAGGGGAAGGGGGAAGGCAAGCCGCGGTGAGGGGAGAGACTTATAGGGACGAAGAGAGAGAGAGAGAGAGAGAGAGAGAGAGAGAGAGAGAGAGAGAGGAGAGAGAGAGAGAGAAGAGAGAGCAGAGAGAGAGAGAGAGAGAGAGAGAGAGAGAGAGAGTCTGGCGTTTATATCGAGTAGGCATAAATTGAGGAGGTAGAAGGCAGAGGAGGAAAGGGAATGAATGAGCTGAACTAGAAAGATACCAGCGTCGAAAAGGGGGAGGCGGCGATGATGGTGGTAGCAGTGGTAGGCGAGGGTGTTAGTGTTGGGGAAGGCAGGGGAGCTATGTGGTAGTAGTGTTGGGGAAGGCAGGGGAGCTATGTGGTAGTAGTGTTGGGGAAGGCAGGGGAGCTATGTGGTAGTAGTGTTGGGGAAGGCATGGGAGCTATGTGGTAGTAGTGTTGGGAAGGCATGGGAGCTATGTGGTAGTAGTGTTGGGGAAAGGCAGGGGAGCTATGTGGTAGTAGTGTTGGGGAAGGCAGGGGAGCTATGTGGTAGTAGTGTTGGGAAGGCAGGGGAGCTATGTGGTAGTAGTGTTGGGGAAGGAAGGGGAGCTATGTGGTGGTAGTGTTGGGGAAGGAAGGGGAGCTATGTGGTGTAGTGTTGGGGAAGGAAGGGGAGCTATGTGGTGGTAGTGTTGGGGAAGGAAGGGGAGCTATGTGGTGGTAGTGTTGGGGAAGGAAGGGAAGCTATGTGGTGGTAGTGTTGGGGAGGAAGGGGAGTTATGTGGTAGTAGTGTTGGGGAAGGCAGGAGGGCTATGTGGTGTATGTTGGGGGAAAGGAAGGGGAGCTATGTGGTGGTAGTGTTGGAGAAGGAAGGGAGCTATGTGGTGGTAGTGTTGGAGAAGGAAGGGGAGCTATGTGGTAGTAGTGTTGGGGAAGGAAGGGGAGCTATGTGGTGGTAGTGTTGGAGAAGGAAGGGGAGCTATGTGGTGGTAGTGTTGGGGAAGGAAGGGGAGCTATGTGGTGGTAGTGTTGGAGAAGGCAGGGGAGCTATGTGGTAGTAGTGTTGGGGAAAGAAGGGAGCTATGTGGTGGTAGTGTTGGAGAAGGCAGGGGAGTATGTGGTAGTAGTGTTGGGGGAAGGAAGGGGAGCTATGTGGTGGTAGTGTTGGGGAAGGAAGGGAGCTATGTGGTGGTAGTGTTGGGAAGGAAGGGGAGCTACGTGGTGGTAGTGTTGGGGAAGGCAGGGGAGCTATGTGGTGGTAGTGTTGGGGAAGGAAGGGGAGCTATGTGGTGGTAGTGTTGGGGAAGGCAGGGGAGCTATGTGGTAGTAGTGTTGGGGAAGGAAGGGGAGCTATGTGGTGGTAGTGTTGGAGAAGG
This sequence comes from Chionoecetes opilio, assembly GCA_016584305.1. Taxonomy (NCBI): domain Eukaryota; kingdom Metazoa; phylum Arthropoda; class Malacostraca; order Decapoda; family Majidae; genus Chionoecetes; species Chionoecetes opilio. Next base: position 425,533 of record JACEEZ010023648.1, on the reverse strand, counting down.
CAGGGGAGCTATGTGGTAGTAGTGTTGGGGAAGGAAGGGGAGCTATTTTGGTGGTAGTGTTGGAGAAGGCAGGGGAGCTATGTGGTGGTAGTGTTGGGGAAGGAAGGGGAGCTATGTGGGGGTAGTGTTGGGAAGGAAGGGGAGCTATGTGGTGGTAGTGTTGGAGAAGGCAGGGGAGCTATGTGGTAGTAGTGTTGGGGAAGGAAGGGGACCTATGTGGTGGTAGTGTTGGAGAAGGCAGGGGAGCTATGTGGTGGTAGTGTTGGGGAAGGAAGGGGAGCTATGTGGTAGTAGTGTTGGGGAAGGAAGGGGAGCTATGTGGTGGTAGTGTTGGAGAAGGCAGGGGAGCTATGTGGTGTAGTGTTGGGAAGGAAGGGGAGCTATGTGGTGGTAGTGTTGGGGAAGGAAGGGGAGCTATGTGGTGGTAGTGTTGGAGAAGGAAGGGAGCTATGTGGTGGTAGGTTGGAGAAGGAAGGGGAGCTATGTGGTGGTAGTGTTGGAGAAGGCAGGGGAGCTATGTGGTAGTAGTGTTGGGGAAGGAAGGGGAGCTATGTGGTGGTAGTGTTGGAGAAGGCAGGGGAGCTATGTGGTGGTAGTGTGGGGAAGGAAGGGGAGCTATGTGGTAGTAGTGTTGGGGAAGGAAGGGGAGCTATGTGGGGGTAGTGTTGGAGAAGGCAGGGGAGCTATGTGGTAGTAGTGTTGGGGAAGGAAGGGGAGCTATTGGTGGTAGTGTTGGGAAGGAAGGAGAGCTATGTGGTGGTAGTGTTGGGGAAGGCAGGGGAGCTATGTGGTAGTAGTGATGGGGAAGGAAGGGAGCTATGTGGTGGTAGTGTTGGGGAAGGAAGGGGAGCTATGTGGTGGTAGTGCTGGGGAAGGAAGGGGAGCTATTTTGGTGGTAGTGTTGGGGAAGGAAGGGGAGCTATGTGGTGGTAGTGTTGGGAAGGAAGGGGAGCTATGTGGTGGTAGTGTTGGGGAAAGAAGGGGAGCTATGTGGGGGTAGTGTTGGGGAAGGCAGGGGAGCTATGTGGTGTAGTGTTGGGAAGGGCAGGGGAGCTATGTGGTGGTAGTGTTGGGGAAGGCAGGGGGGGCTATGTGGTGGTAGTGTTGGGGAAGGAAGGGGAGCTATGTGGTGGTAGTGTTGGGGAAGGAAGGGGAGCTATGTGGTGGTAGTGTTGGGGAAAGAAGGGGAGTTATGTGGTGGTAGTGTTGGGGAAAGAAGGGGAGCTATGTGGTGGTAGTGTTGGGGAAGGCAGGGGAGCTATGTGGTGGTAGTGTTGGGGAAGGAAGGGGAGCTATGTGGTGGTAGTGTTGGGGAAGGCAGGGGAGCTATGTGGTGGTAGTGTTGGGGAAGGCAGGGGAGCTATGTGGTGGTAGTGTTGGGGAAAGAAGGGGAGCTATGTGGTGGTAGTGTTGGGAAAGGCATGGGAGCTATGTGGTGGTAGTGTTGGGGAAGGAAGGGGAGCTATGTGGTAGTAGTGTTGGGGAAGGAGGGGAGCTATGTGGTGGTAGTGTTGGGGAAAGGGCAGGGGAGCTATGTGGTGGTAGTGTTGGGGAAGGCATGGAGCCATGTGGTGGTAGTGTTGGGGAAGGCAGGGGAGCTATGTGGTGGTAGTGTTGGGGAAGGAAGGGGAGCTATGTGGTGGTAGTGTTGGGGAAGGAAGGGGAGCTATGTGGTGGTAGTGTGGGAAAGAAGGGGAGTTATGTGGTGGTAGTGTTGGGGAAAGAAGGGGAGCTATGTGGTGGTAGTGTTGGGGAAGGCAGGGTGAGCTATGTGGTGGTAGTGTTGGGGAAAGAAGGGGAGCTATGTGGTGGTAGTGTTGGGGAAGGCAGGGGAGCTATGTGGTGGTAGTGTTGGGGAAGGCAGGGGAGCTATGTGGTGTAGTGTTGGGGAAAGAAGGGGAGCTATGTGGTGGTAGTGTTGGGGAAGGCATGGGAGCTATGTGGTGGTAGTGATGGGGAAGGAAGGGGAGCTATGTGGTAGTAGTGTTGGGGAAGGAAGGGGAGCTATGTGGTGGTAGTGTTGGGGAAGGCATGGGAGCTATGTGGTGGTAGTTTTGGGGAAGGCATGGGAGCCATGTGGTGGTAGTGTTGGGGAAGGCAGGGAGCTATGTGGTGGTAGTGTTGGGGAAGGAAGGGGAGCTATGTGGTGGTAGTGTTGGGGAAGGCATGGGAGCTATGTGGTGGTAGTGTTGGGGAAGGCAGGGGAGCTATGTGGTGGTAGTGTTGGGGAAAAGAAGGGGAGCTATGTGGTGGTAGTGTTGGGGAAAGGCATGGGAGCTATGTGGTGGTAGTGTTGGGGAAGGAAGGGGGAGCTATGTGGTAGTAGTGTTGGGGAAGGAAGGGGAGCTATGTGGTGGTAGTGTTGGGGAAGGAAGGGGAGCTATGTGGTGGTAGTGTTGGGGAAGGAAGGGGAGCTATGTGGTAGTAGTGTTGGGGAAGGAAGGGGAGCTATGTGGTAGTAGTGTTGGGGAAGGCAGGGGAGCTATGTGGTGTAGGTTGGGAGGAGGGGAGCTATGTGGTGTAGTGTGGGAAAGGGAAAGGGGGGAGCTATGTGGTGGTAGTGTTGGGGAAAGGCATGGGAGCTATGTGGTAGTAGTGTTGGGGAAGGCAATGGAGCCATGTGGTGGTAGTGTTGGGGAAGGAAGGGGAGCTATGTGGTAGTAGTGTTGGGGAAGGAAGGGGAGCTATGTGGTGGTAGTGTTGGGGAAGGCATGGGAGCTATGTGGTGGTAGTGTTGGGGAAGGCATGGGAGCCATGTGGTGGTAGTGTTGGGGAAGGCAGGGGAGCTATGTGGTAGTAGTGTTGGGGAAGGAAGGGGAGAGATGGTAGGGAAATAGGTAGTACAGAGGATCACTGGTATGGTATTAACACCAGGGAAGAAGGGAAGGAAGGGGAGCAAGGGAATGGGGAAGAAGAGAGGGATGTTAAATGGAAGTAGTATAAGTACCAATCAGACAGAGTAGAGAGAGAGAGAGAGAGAGAGAGAGAGAGAGAGAGAGAGAGAGAGAGAGAGAGAGAGAGAGAGAGAGAGAG
>JACEEZ010023648.1:412500-415000 GCA_016584305.1 Chionoecetes opilio | reverse complement strand
TGATGATGATGAGGAGGAGGAGGAGGAGGAGGAGGAGGAGGAGGAGGAGGAGGAGGACAACATAGGAAGACATAGGAAAAACAGATACCAGGAGACCTATTTGTTTATAACGAGGGTATCTGCTGAACTACATACTACTAACTATCAAACTACTTGTAAGAGAACAGTTGAGGAGAAGGAGGAGGAAGAGGATATTGTCTTGTATTTCAAAAGTCATGGTACTGCTTTTACTTCATTTTGAGCCATTAATACAATAAGCTATGATGATATTATACAATTAGAAACAAAAATTACCGTTAATGAGAAAGAAATTAAGGCGTGAAAATTATGGCAAAAACAAAACAAAAATATATATATATATACGAGGATGGTGTAAGAAGATGGTGATGCATATATGGAACTACTTCAGGAATAATGAATTAGATACACGTAACCTTAACAACCATAGCGTAACTAATAAATGAATAATTAATCTAGGTAATTAGAATACAACAGGTAACATGTCAGTATTAATATCTTCTTTACACTCAACCTGAACCCAAAGTCAACAACGGATAACACTTTTTTTTTTTTTTTTGCAGAGCAGTGTGTTTCATAAATTAGATGATAAATTAATTGTAGTGCGAGAAAAAAAATAAAGTTCTGTACTCACTTAATTATCTCGTATTTGTGCTTTCATACGCAACACCTGCAACACCTGTTCTCTTAATTAGTCTGCCTAACACCTGGGCATCATGTGAAAAAAACGCAGTAATTATCCGGGACGCGTTAAGTAAAAAGACGCGCGCATAGCAATTTTTCTTCTGTATAAACCCGCCGACCTCAGTGAATATATTTTTTGGTTGTGCCATTTTTTCCTCTCTTTTCACTTGTGCTATTTTTACCTGTGCCATTATTACCTGTGCCATTTATACCTGTGCCATTATTACCTGTGCCATTTTTACCTGTGCCATTATTACCTGTGCCATTATTACCTGTCATTATTACCTGTGCCATTTTTACCTGTGCCATTTTTACCGTGCTATTTTTACCTGTGCCTATTTTACCTGTGCCTATTTTACCTGTGCCATTATTACCTGTCATTATTACCTGTGCCATTATTACCTGTGCCATTTTTACCGTGCTATTTTACCTGTGCCATTATTACCTGTGCCATTATTACCTTAATTACCGGCCATTAACTGTGCCATTATTATCCAATATGAGCAATATTAACTGTCCCAAAAGTTTACCAATTAAATATCCTATTAGTCCATATTAACTGTCAATTTAGTGCATATATTCTGATTATAACATTGCAATTGACAGTGGTTAGTACCCTTAAATTAAATGGCCAAATAAGTGATTATTACCTGTGCCATTATTACCTGCAAAATTATGATGTGCATATTACATGTAATATTAAACTGTGCCATTATTTGTCAAACCTGGCATTAATTATGTGACCATTAAGTACTGTGATTATTACCGTATGATTACCTGTGAATTATTCTGTGCCATTATTAAAACCTGTGCAATTATTACCATTTAATTACCTGTTCCATTTTACCTGTGCCATTATTACCGTGCCATTATTACCTGTGCCATTTTTACCTGTCCATTATTACCTGTGCCATTTTTACCTGTGCCATTTTTACCTGTCATTATTACCTGTGCCATTATTACCTCTGCCATTATTACCTGTGCCATTTTTACCAGTCATTATTACCTGTGCCATTATTACCTGTGCCATTATTACCTGTGCCATTTTTACCTGTGCCTATTTTACCTGTGCCATTATTACCTGTCATTATTACCTGTGCCATTTTTACCTGTGCCTATTTTACCTGTGCCATTATTACCTAAATTCCCGGCAGACACCAACATGCGCCTCATCACAATTGAGAAATAAATACAACTCAAAGTCATAACCAAAGAATATCCTAGTCTGAGATTAACTACGTAATTTAGTGTATATATTCATGAAAAAATGAAAATTGACAGTGGTGAGTACATAATTAAAGGCTACAAGATAAGTATATCATTACCATGTCAGTGTTAAACTACGAAATTATGATGCAGAGGAAAATGAAATAAAACTGTCAATATATATTTAGTCAAACACATGGCTACGATAATATGAATGGAAGTTAAGTACGAGATTTATACGTATGATTGACGCGTGAAATATTCATATGTTAAAAGATTAAAAGAAATAGAAGCAAGAAAAACTTATTTCACGCTTCATAAATTTACATGTTCTTATCTTGTAGTCTGATAGCACACACCACACACACACACACATACACGCACACACATAGACACACACACACACACACACACACATACACACACACACACACACACACACACACACACACACACACACACACACACACATACACACACACTCACACACACACCACACACACACACACACACACACACACACACACACAACACACCACACACACACACACACACACACACACACATACACGCACACACATAGACACACACA